>NW_026472288.1:0-10155 GCF_026875155.1 Cherax quadricarinatus
TTATATATACATAAAATTAAAATTAAAAATTTTAAAAAATTATATTAAAAACATATATTAAAAATTTATCTATATTAATACAATATAAAATAAAAATTTTTAAAAAATTTTAAAATAATATATTTAAAAAAATTAAAAAAAAAATCAAAAACAAACATAATTTATTAACAATTCATAAAATTTTTTAAAAAATAACTACATAAAATATAAATACAAAAAAAAAAAATCTAATATAAAAAAACCAATAACAATTTTCTTATATATTATATAAAAACTTAATATAATAAAAAATACATTTTAAATACAATATTTTAATAAATACAATTTTTCAAAATAAACCCATAAAAAAATAAAACAAAATAAAATTTAATCAAAAAAAAAAAAAACAAAACATACTTTTTAAATTTAAAATTTCAAAAAATTTTTAAAAAAAAAACAAAAATATTTTAAAAAAAAAAACAAAATTAAAAAAAAAAAAATTTAATAAATAAACAAAAAAAAAAAAAAAAAAAAAAATTTTTTTAAAAAAAATCTTTAAAAAACTAATAAAACAAAAAAAAAAAAATTTTTTAAAAAAAAAAAAAAAAAAAAAAAAATAAATAAAAAATTTTTTTTAAAAATTAAAATCCCATTAAAATCAAAAAAAAAATTTAAAAAAAAAAAAACAAACAAAAAAAAATTCCCAAAACATACAAAAAAAACAAACAAAAAAAACAAAAAACATTAAAAAAAAAACAAAAAAAAAACATAAACAAAAAAAAAACAAAAAAAAAAAAAAACAAAAACAACAAAAAAATACAAAACAACAAAAAACAAACAACAAAAATTTAAACAACACAAAAAAAACAAACAACAAAAATAACCCAAAAAAAAACACAAAAAACAAAATAAAAAAAAAAAAAAATCAAAAACACAAAATTTTAAAAAAAAAAAAAAAAAAAAAACCCAAAAATTTTTTTTTTTTTAAAATCCTCTCCCCCCGAGGCGGGGCCCAAAAAGAAAAAAAAACCCCAAAAGAAAAACTTTTCACTCATTCAACACTTTCACTCCCTACACTTACACTGCTTTTGCAGGGTGCTCAAATAAAAACAGCTTAAAAACAATAGTAAAGATAAAACTATCCCTCCAAACCCAAATACCCAAAAACCCCCTCCTTTTAAATGCAGGCATTGTTTTCCCCCTTTCGGGGATCAAGTCCGCTTATGAACATAACCGGGTTTTCCCGAACCCCTTCACTAAATATTACCTGCTCACACTCCAAAAATCGTGGGTCCCAAGTATCATTTCCCTCCATTCACCCTATCTAACACGCTCATGCACGTTTGCTAAAAAGTCCAACCCCCTAGCCCAAAAAACCTCCTTTACCCCCCTTTCCAACCCTTTCGAGGGGGGCCCCCTACCCCCTCCTTCCTTCCCCTAAGTTTATATGCTTTCCATGTATTCTATTTGACCTTTCTCTCAAAATGACCAAAAACCACCTCAAAACCCCTCTTCTCCCCCTCGAAAATGCTTTTTTTAAACTACACCTTCTCCAATTTTCCAACTGGGGGAATTTTCGCATAATTTTAACCCCACTTTCCCTTAAACGGGGACCATCTCCACTGCCCCCAAACCCGTCTCCTCGTGCTGCATTTCCACCAAGTTTCACATCCATATAAGATGTTGGTACTACTATACTTTCATACATCCCTTCTTTGCCCCCATAGAAATTTTTTTAAACCCCAATAAAACCTCAAGCACACCCCCTTTTTTTTCCCTCTAAATTCTTTTTTAACTTCACCTTCAAAATCCATCCGCCGACTGTCAACTCCCAAGTATCTGAAAAATTCACTTTTCCATACCCTCCCCCCCAAATTTGATACCCAAATTTTTTTTATCTAAATAATTTGATCCCCCTTCCCTTACTCTTTTCTGTTTTTCACTTCAACTTTCTACCTTTACACACATTCTAAAAACTCATCCACAAACCCCTTTGAATTTTTCTTTAGAATTCCATAACAAAGTATCATCGCAAAAAGTAACTGTGTCAATTCCCTTTTTTAATTTTGTTTCCCCCATAATTTAATCCCCCCCTCTCCTGAACCCCTGCATTTACTTTTTTTACAACCCCATCTATAAATATATTAAACAACCATGGGGACATTACACATCCCTGTCTAAACCTACTTTTACCGGGAAGTTTCTCCCTTCTTCTACACAACCCCAACCTGAGCTCATTCCTCATAAAAACTCTTTACAGCATTTTTAATTACCACCTTTCCTATACTTGAACATCTGCCCCATTGTCCTTATCCATCTACATATGCCTTTTTAAATCCATAAATGCAATAAAAACATCCCCACCCTTTTGTAAAATGTTCCATTAGCTTCAATGTAAACACTTGATTCACATCCCCCACCCACTCTGAAGCCTCCTTCTCATTCGCAAACCTACTTCTGTTTACCCCCTAATTCTTTCAATTATAACCCTACCGTATACTTTTCCTGGGATAAATTCATAAACTTATTCCCCCTATAATTTTTTTCAATCTCTTTTGTCCCTTTTCCCTTTATATAAAGGGACTATAATGCTCCTGCCCTCCTAGGTACCCCCCCTCTTTCTACATTTATTAAACAAAAATACCAACCACTCCAAAAACTATATCCCCCTGCTTTAACACTTGTCTGATCCCATCAGTTCCCGCTGCTTTACCCCTTTCATTTACATAATGCCTCATGTACCTCCCCCACATTAAATTCTGCTCTTCTTCACTCCTAAAAGATGGTATACCCCCCTGGCCAGTGCAGAAATTACCCCCTCCCTTTCTTTCCTTAACATTTAAAAGTTCCCCAAAAATTTTTCCCCCATCTCTAATACCTCCCCCCTTCCCCCTTACTAATCCCTACTCTGTTGTAACTGACAAATCCCTACTTTTTCCTAGGCTTTCTTTGCTTGTTTAAAATACTCCAAAACTTTTTTTATTTTCATTAAAATTTTTTGCAGTGGGCCTCCCCCACTCTTTTTCTGCTCTCCTTTTGCACTCTATCCCCTCTTTTACCTTTCTTTTTTCTTCCATATACTTGCTCTTTTTATAAAAATTTCGCTTTGTAAAAAAACCCCTCGTAAGCTACCTTTTTTTCTTTTATCACACCCCCTTTACTTTATCATTCCACCAATCACCCTTTTCCTCCGCCCCCCCCCTCCTATAAACCACAAACTTCTGCCCCCATTCTAATACTGCATTTTTAAAACTTTCCAACCCCCTTCCCAAACCCCCCACTACTCATCTTTGCACTAGCCACCTTTCTGCCAATAGTGCTTTATCTCACCCCCAACTTCCTCCTCCCTTAGTTTATACACTTTACCTCCTCTTACTTTTGTTGCCACCTTTCCCCTTTTCCCCTTACCTCTTTCTCTAAAATGTAGCTACAACTAAAAAATGATCTGATATATCATTGCCCCCCTTAAACATGTACATCCCGGAGCCCACCCCTCAACCTTTTATCCACCCAAAACTAAACTAACAAATACTTTTATTCGTGCACATCGTACTTGTATATTTATTTTTCCCCCTTTTTTATAAAATTTGTATTATTATTACCAAATTTCTTTCTACACATAGCTCAATTAAAAAGGCTCCCCATTTACATTTACCCCCGGCACCCAAATTTACCCACACCCCTCTAAAATTTTTTCCCCTTTAGCATTTAAAACCCCCCAAACCCCCATTCTCTCACACTTGATTCAAAATCCCCACCATTCATCAAATTTTCCAAATCTCTCTCTCTCCTTTTCCATTCTCTCTTCCCAGGTGTACACGCTTACTAAAACCCCATTTTTCACACCCAAATCTTTATTTTACCCACAAAACCCCTTGTTTTTTAAATTTTTGTGTCCCCTTTTCCTGCCATAGTTACCCTTCCCACATTTTGCTATCCTTTTTTTAGCTCTAACTTTTTTGAAACCCCTGCCCTAATCCCATTTTTTCCTTCCACTAAAAAATTTACCCCCCCTTCGGCTTTGTTTCAATTAAAGACAGGACATCCTTTCTTCTCATTCATAACACCCACAATCATCTCTTTTTTATCATTTGCACAAAATCCAGAATTTTCATCTATTCTTAATTTCCTAATGAATGCTAAAATTTACTCAAAAAAATTTTTCTTACGTGTCCTAATTGGCTACCAGCCCCAACCCTTTTTAATCTTTTAAAATAGGAAAAATCCTGTTTTTTTGGTAAAGTTATAGCATTTAAACAGTACCACTGATCAGTGAACCCCCTGGAGGCGTGCCCCTTGAAACCCCAAAAGGGTAGGCAAAGTAGTTTTAAATCCCTTTGCCTAATCCTTTCCCCTTGGTGACCTTTTCAGCCATGCCCCCACTAGAAAGGAAATTTGGGTTTTCCCACTTATTTTCCCACACCCTGGTTGCCCTTAATTGAATACTGCCCTTTTACTCATATATATTCTTTTTTTTCACCCATTCATTATCTGCATCCCAGATTATTTTCTTACAATCTTCAAGTTAGCTTGTTAGGACAATGATAAAAAAAAAATATAATTCAATCTGATTATTTTGCTAGAGGATTTACTTCACTGAACTAACGGGGAAAGATACATCAAAAATGAGGTTTTTCAAAAAATTAGGCCGTGTATCTTGTTTTTAAAGTTATAAAAAAAAAACCCCACGGCTATTTTTTCTTTATAAAGCAATTAGGTTTGGCCAGAATTTTTTATTATAACCCATTTTGATAATCCGCTGTTCTTTTTTTCTTGTTCATCTTCAATTTTCATTAAAACCCTTCCACCCTTCCCTTTAAATTCAGTGGAAAAAAAGGTGAATGATTTCAATAAATTTTTAGCATGTATCAACACTTCAAAAATTAAAAAAAAATCTACTGTTAAATTTTGTCAACTAGCAAGGTAACAATTCCCCAATAGCAGCAGCAAAGTAAGGGGAAAACCCTGCTAATGGTTCTAGAGACCTCCCCAAGACCGGGTCTGTAACTAGGTCCCCTTAATTGGAAAACTTTTTTTTTTTTTTTTTAACACATCGGCCTTTTTCCCCCGAGCAGGGTGACCAAAAGAAAGTCCATGTAATAACCCAAAAAGAAAAAAAAAAAATTTATCATTTAACATTTTACCATACTGTTTTTAGATCCTTGCCTTTAGATTTAAATTTGTTTATATCCCAAAACGGTTATAACCACCAAATACAGGAAAGGAAATGAAAAACGACCATTTTGCCATCTCATCAGTGGAATTCCAAACATAAGAGAAGAGAGTCTTTTTTATGCAAATGTGATGCCACCCATACTGAAATCTTTTTAAATTTGTATTTCAAGGTCCCAAAAGGATCAATGCAAGAAACATTTCAATTCTGAACTTTCTCTCCACAGCGTAACGCCACCCCTTTTTTACTTGGGGCTTAGTTGAGAGGCTGCAAATTACAAACGCGTAAATTTATAACTTCAATAGAAAAAATTGTTTTAAATTTTTTAAGAATTTAAACAAATTTTAAACATTAAAAAATATATTTTAATTTAGACTTGTTTGACAAATTTATTTGTAACATGTTTGAGATAGTTTTAACTCAAACCCTACAGTTAAAAAGGGACCTAAGCCCAAAATATAGGGACCTCAAGAGGGTTATGTAGGGTCCCCCGGTTAAGGAGTCTTCTGTAGACAGAGTAATTGCTTAATGAAGGAGGAAAGGGGTCTCTTGGAAAAAAAGGAATAGAACTGGTATTTATTATATCTATGTTAACTCAATTTTATTTAGTTTTACAAGGTTTAAAGTGGTTGGGGGAATACACTGACTCTAAGAACTGTACCTAATGCTGAGTGAGGTGGTCATTTATTCATTAATATCAGTCAGTGGTGGGGTGGTAATCTCCCAGAAATACCGTCATGAAGGAAAAAACACAAATTCCCAAACCCTGATTTAATTCATTTGTTTTGTTTTTTTATGAAGGGAAACATAATATTTCCTTTTTAGCTAATTCACATAATTTTCGCTAGTGAGGAGCATAACATACTCAAAAATATCAGTTATGACAGACTGGAGAGATCTGCCAAAATGTGAAAACCCCCCAGGGCTAAGCCTTTATTAAAGACACCCCACCCCCTCAAGATGGGATCATCAAGTTTTTAGAAAAATCATAAAACAAACTTATATATCCATCACAGTGGGGAGAGGGGAGAGAAGAACTGACTGGGCTTAGTTTTTTTATGTTCACAGTTGATTCCAAACAGTAGTACCCCAATTCCACACAAGGTGATGTAATGAAAAAGCCCCCTTTTGTAAAACCCTATTTTCAGAGTAAACATTTTCCCTTTCCCTATCTGTCCCTCTCCTTTTTCTATTATGCCCTTTCAAAACTATAAAGGATGTTGCTGTGGATTTTATTATTTCATGGAGCAAGTTTAATTTTATTTTTTAACCCTTTTTGATTTACTTGTATTGCATGGAGCAAGTAATTCATGATTTTCACCCCTTTTTATTTACTTGTATTGCATGGGCAAGTTAAATTTTGGTTTTCAACCTTCTGTTATCATTATGTATCTTAACAATGTTTTAAATCCCTTCAAGAATGGTGTGGAACGGGACACCAACACCACCTCCCCCCTTACCGTGAGCAATTTTTCCCGGGTTACCCAAAATTTTTTTAGTTGTCTGGCAAGTGACCCAAAATGCTTTTCTAAGGGAGTAAAGGTGACTTGATCTGAGGAACTTTGGGTGGTTATGTAGAAAAAAAAAAAAAAAAAAAAAAAAACTCTCTTTTTCCCCAAAATTATTCGCATTTGGAAAAATTAAAAAAAAACTAGCAATGGGAAAGGGAAAATTCATTTCATAAGCCCCGCCATTTTCTAGTCATAGTTTTTTCTTTATATTATCCGGATAGACCCAAAAAATTTTTTGAAGTTTCCTCTCCGAATTGTTATTTTTTACACTGTCCCCCATCTTCAACTTCTTATACTCCCCGAATGCCCTTCTGAACGATGAGACCCTGACTTATAAATATGGAAAATACTGTATTGGAGGGCCAGGACCTAACCAGTCTAAAAAGCTTCTGGAGTGAAATCAGGAAGAAGTGAAAACCAAAGAAAAACAGTTATGTGATTGAAAGTTTAAAAAACAGTGTGCCAAAATCCTGGTCCATAAATCCAAACTTTTACCAAAAATGATACAAGAAAAATGCCCAAAATGTAAAATCTAGGGAGACAAAGGGTAAATTTCGTGGAGCTCCAGACGCCATACCATTTTCGTGGCTTTTAAAACTTGTTTTAGTTTCAATGGCATGGAACGGTGTAATGGGAGAGTACACCCCACCCCAAACCCCAAACTTATAGCCCCGTATGACTTCAGTGTATAGGCCAGGGTTGCTTTTGGAGACTTTTTTATGGGGGAAAATGTGTGTCTAATAACAGTGACATATGGTAACTACATAGGGCATAGGCTGCACAATGAATCACCCTGGTTGAGTAGTTTAGGAAATCAATGGAGAAGTTCAAACTTAGGTCAAGCTGAAGTAGAAGAGCTCCAAAACTAGTGATAGGTATTTTTTTTCCTTTTTTCAAGGTTATCAACCAATTTTGCAAAAAATTTCCATTAAACAGTAATGCATCTGGGTTATCTTAAAAATTAATTCTGGAAAGAGAAAAAGAAAAGAAAAGAAAGAGAAAGAAAAAGGGGAGAAAGAGAAAAGAAAAAGAGAGAGAGAAAAAAAAGAGAGAGAAGAAGAGGAGAAAGAGAGAGAGAAAAAAGAGAGAAGAGAGAGAGAGAAGAAAGAGAGAGAGAAGAGAAAGAGAGGAGAGAGAGAGAAAGAAAGAGAGAGAGAAGAGAGAGAAAGAGAGAGAGAGAGAAAGAGAGAGAGAAAAAGAGAAGAGAGAGTAAGAGAGAGAGAGAGAGAAAGAGGAGAAGAGAAAGAGAGAGAGAAAAGGGGAGAGAAAGAGAGGGAGAAAGAAAGAGAGAGAGGGGAAAGAGAGAGAGAAAGAGAGAGAGAGAGAGAGAGAAAGAGAGAGAGAGAGAGAAAGAGAGAGAGAAAGAGAAAGAGAGAGAGAGAGAAGGGGAGAGAGAGGAAAGAGAGAGAGAGAAAGAGGAAAGAAGGAAGAGAGAGAGAGAGGAGAGAGAAGAGAGAGGGGAGAGAGAGAGAGAGAGAGATATATATATATATATTTTATATTTATATATAATATATATATATATATATATATATATATATATATATATATATAATTATATATACAGGAGGGCCCCGTTTTAAACGGCGTTTCCGCTTTACGGCGTTCCGCTAATACGGACATTTCAAATTATGACCAAAATTTCACTATACGGCTCCCCCCACCTGACTTCTAATACGGTAAACCGTGCCCCACCCTGTTTGTTTTACATTCTCCATGAGCTCAGTAAGCACTAAATCTCTCCATTTTGTCTGGAAACTCCAAAATTTCAAATGTTTTTAAAAGTTATTTCATATTTTATATTTTTTTTTTTTTTTTTTTTTTTTTTTCAACAAATCGGGGCCGTCTCCCACCGAGGCAGGGTGACCCAAAAAAAAAAAAGAAAATCCCCAAAAAGAAAATACTTTCATCATCATTCAACACTTTCAAACCACACTCGCAAAATTATCACTGTTTTTGGGAGGGGTGCTCAGAATACAACAGTCTAGAAGCATAAAAATATAAAGATACACAAATCCCCCTCCAAACTGCCAATATCCCAAACCCCTCCTTTAAAATGCAGGATTGTACTTCCCATTTTCCCGGACTCAAGTCGCTATATGAAAAAAAGGTTTCCCTGAATCCCTTCACTAAATATTAAACCCCGCTCCACTCCAACAGATCGTCAGGTCCCAAGTACCATTCGTCTCCATTCACTCCTATCTAACACGCTCACGCACGCTTGCTGGAAGTCCAAGCCCTTACCCACAAAACCTCCTTTACCCCCTCTCCAACCCTTTCGAGGAGCCCCCTCCCCCTCCCTTCCTATAGATTTTTTGCTTTTCCCATGCTTCTACTTGATCCATTCTCTCAAAAACCCAAAACCCCTCAACAACCCCTCTTCTGCCCTCTGACTAATATTTTTTTAAAACTCCACCCTTCTCCTAATTTCCACACTCCGAATTTCTGCATAATATTTACCCCACTTGCCCTTAAAGGACATCCCCGCTGCCCCCAACCGTCTCCCGCTGCTGCATTTACCCCCCAAGTTCACCCCCATATAAGAGTGTTGGTACTACTATCTTTTCTTTACATTCCCTTCTTTGCCTCCATAGATAACGTTTTTTGACTCCAATATACCTCAACGCCCCCTCACCTTTTTTCCCTCTCATTTATGATTAAACCCCATCCTTCATAATCCATCCCCCGACACGTCAACTCCCAAGTTCTGAAACATTCACTTTTTCCATACTCCCCCTCCCCCCAATTTATATCCCAATTTTTTTTTATTTAAATCATTTGACACCTCATCAACCCTTTTCTTTTTTTATGTTCACTTTTAACTTTCTACCCTTTTCACACATTCCCAAAATCTCCAAACCTTTTCAATTTTTTTTTAGAATCTCCCCTAAGCCAGTTCATCAGCAAAAAGTAAATGTGTCAATTCCATTTTGAATTTGATTCCCCCTAATTTAATCCCCCCCTCTCCCCAAAACCCTAGCATTTATTCCTTTCAACCCCCCTATAAATATATTAAAAACCATGGTGACATTACACACCTGTCTAAGACCCCTTTTTTCCCGGGGAATGCTCCCTTTTTCTACACCAAACCCAACCCGAGCCCCACTATCCTCATAAAAATCTTTACAGATTTAAAAATTTCCACCTATTCCATTACTTGCCAAAACTGCCACATTGTCCTCTTTCCCCTCTATCTATGCCCTTTTTTAAATCCCTAAATGCAATAAAAACTTCCCATCTTTACTAAAAAGTTCAATAAGCTTAATGTAAAAAACCGATTAACTCCCCTACCCCCTCTAAAACCACCCCTTTTCATCCGCAATCCTCATTCTTCTTACTCTAATTTTTCAATTTTAACCCCAACGTCACTTTTGGTTACTCAGTAAGTTATTCCTCTAAATTTTTTCAGTTCTTTGTCCCCCTTTCCCCTTTAAAAAAGGGACTATACATGCTCTCTGCCAATCCTAGGTACTTCCCCCTTTCATACATTTT
>NW_026472290.1:0-11069 GCF_026875155.1 Cherax quadricarinatus
TTGAAGAACCCCGCCGTGTTAAAAGAACCCCGTCGTTTGAGGAAACCGACTCTGGTAAAACACCACTTCGTGTTGAAAAAATCCACGTCTGTGTTGAAAAAACCCCACGTCTATGTTGAAGAACCCAGTCTGTGTTGCAGAACACATGTCTGTTTTGGGAAAAACCCCAAACGTCTGTGTTGGGGAAAACCCAAACGTCTGTGTTGAAGAACCCACGTCTGTGTTGAGGAACTCACGTTTTGTGTTGAGGAACCACGTCTGTGTTGAAGAAACCCACTTTCTGTGTTTAGGAACCCACGTCTGTATTGAAGAACCCACTCTGTGATGAAAAAACCCACGTCTGTGTTGAAGAACCCACGTCTGTGTTGAAAACCCAAGTCTGTGTTGAAGAACCCACGTCTGTGTTGAAGATCCAAGTCTGTGTTGAAGAACCCACGTCTGTGATGAAAAACCCCCACGTCTGTGTTGAGGAACCCACGTCTGTGTTGAAGAACCCACTTCTGTGTTGAAGAATCCACGTCTGTGTTGAAGAACCCACGTCTATGTTGAAGAACCCACGTCTGTGTTGCAGAACACACGTCTGTGTTGAAGAACCCACGTCTGTGTTGAGGAACCCACGTCTGTGTTGAAGAACCCACGTCTGTGTTGAGGAACCCACGTCTGTGTTGAAGAACCCACGTCTGTGTTGAAGAACCCACGTCTGTGTTGAAGAACCCACGTCTGTGTTGAAGAACCCACGTCTGTGTTGAGGAACCCACGTCTGTGTTGAAGAACCCACGTCTGTGTTGAAGAACCCACGTCTGTGTTGAAGAATCCACGTCTGTGTTGAAGAATCCACGTCTGTGTTGAAGAACCATGTCTGTGGGTTCCTCAACACAAGACTCGTACTGTTACTGGCTATGTAATTATAACTACATTTTATATGGGGTGGACCGGTAAGCCAGCAGAAGGCCTCGGTCAGATTATCAATAACTCCAGGTACGGATCATCATATGAGTAGGACCCGCGTCAGGAACCACTTGTCTTGTTTATACCTGGAGTATATCTGAAGAGGATTCCGGGGGTCAACGCCCCCGCTGTCCGGTCTGTGACGAGGCCTCATCTGTTTCCTGACAAACCTTACCTAACCTAACCTTGTATTGTGTGGCATAAGCGCCAATTTGTCAGTTTTATTGAAAAAGTGATACATTTGTATTTAATAAAGAACGTTTCTGGTTGATTTTTAAAGTATTATTGATAATGTATTCAATAAGAAGAATGATGTCCCATACGAAATTAAAAATTCATTTTGATATGTGTAATAATAATAGTAAATTGGCTGCAGGTTGTGAAGGAATAAGATAATATAAGATAAGATTTTGTTTGTCATCGAAGACTATCTTGTCTTATTTCCACTGGGATCCTTAAATCTTGTCCCCCCAGGATGCGACCCACACCAGTCGACTAACACCCAGGTACCTACTTACAGGTAGGTGAACAGGGACAGCAGGTGTAAAGAAACACCCAGTGTTTCCACTCTCCTGGTGATTGAACCACGGACACGCAGTGTGTGACGCAAGATTGTCGCCTCCCAGGCTACGGGGGCAGCAGTGTTAGTAATGACAAATGAGAAGTAATTTACTGCAAAGGGAAGAAATACCAAACTAAGGAAGGTAAAGGAAACAGACCTGAAAGTGGGAAATTGCTTCTCTGGACTGTTGAGAAGGGAATCGAGGAATGGAGGAAGTCAGAGGAAGACTGACCTCTTGTGGAGGCGTGCGAGAGGGAGGGGAGGCGAGGAAGGGGGTTATTCATGTAGGGAGAAGGAAAGTGGGGAACAGGGAGATAGAGGAGGACCAGAGGGAGGGATGGAAAGAGTGGCACAAGTAAGTTGTGGGAAGGATTGGATTGGGGACGGGTGGGTGGGTGAGGTAGGGCATGGGAGGGGAAGGGAAAAGACGAAATTGAACTTGGGTGAGTCTCACAGAATCTTGTAACCACTAAAACTGCCACTGTAGGTACAACTGTAGTTACCACTGTGGGTACCACCGTACTTACTACTTTAGAGACCACTGGAGTTACAGCTCTAGCTATCACTGAAGTTACCATTGTATATGTGGAAAATTTTTTAATTTTCCGAAACTATAGTGCCTAATAGGTGTTTAATGTGTCTATATGGGTCAAAAATGTATTTGAAAATAAGAGTAGAACCAAGAGTTCCCTTTGCGCATGCGCGGATGTGTGGGGGGGGGAGGCGCGGATTGTTTTGAATGTGGTGAAGAAGCTGAGAAAGCATGGAACCACGAAATTGACATTCACGGCGGCCTAAGGATTAATATAGGCCTCATTTCATAATAAGAAGTGTCGTAACTGTTCCTGGTGGAGAGTGAGGGAACGTGATTTACGGGACACGGTAATAAGAGTGGTAAAAGTGTGATAAGAGTTAGGACCGGGTGGCAGGTGCACGGCCAGGGTGTGTCCAGGGGACATACCCGTGTGTTAATCCTTGCTCATCGGCCTCAGATCTTAATGGAGTGACCTCTAATTTGTATAATAGTTATGAGACGTTAAATCGTCTTGTGAATGGTAATGTAATCAGTGATAATAACATTGAGTTAAGAGAATGCGGGATGTGAAATAGAGCGCCTTGCTCCGAGTGAACGTGTGACTCTCGTACCGGGGATAATGGAGATTTATGGAATCACGACGTCTAAAGCAGGACAAACCAGCGGATACCTCGTCCTGCTGGAATGAGAACCGTGTCGGTGTAGCAGGACATCGAAAATGAGATGGTGAATGGAAGAAGTAAGGAGTATCAATCACCCACAGTTAAGTAACCCTTCTAGTTATAGCAACCTTAGGCTGGCCAGTTGTGGTATGTTGTAATTAGATAGGTTATGAGTGATCCAGCTACATCAAGTGACCACCAGAGAACATCTGGTAAGTGGTGAGATTATGTATAAATGTTTTCCTTGATGGATGTATCCAGGTGTATCCTACCCCCCTCCCCTTCATTCAGCTAAACTAATATAATCTATACAGTCCACAATTAATTAGTAGCACCGTACTTGTGGGTGCTACCCAATCCATACTGGTCTCGGATAGATATGGATAAGATTGTGAGGTCGAGGGGACCACTTGGTGCGACCAGGGGTGGTTAAGTTTTTCTCACATGTCTACACGGGGTGACTACGGTAAACAATATGATTGTCTCCAATGAGATTACTGGTATGTATATAATGTTGAGGTACATACAGGTAAGCACCCTAGAAAATTTTCCATATCTGCCCGTTGGTCTTCGAACCGGATGCAATCAGTGAAAAAATTAATTGAATTAATTACTTAATAATTAAGTGACTGATTGAAGGAAGTGGGTTGTAGGGTGCACAAGTTTAATCGATCGTGTGATGGATGACAATTAGCCCAATTAATTGCTAGCACATGTGTGGCTAGGATTTATACAAGAGTAAAGTGCAAGAATTGCTCTTATAAGGCGCCTACTTAAGTTGTATAATCAGTGATTAATAATTCTCTAACCATGACTGGATCTAATGGAGTTAATGTGGCTGACAAGTCCATGAATTTTAGAGTAATGAAAGCATCATTACAGGCTATTAAAAGCCATGTGACGAAGGCATTTGATTTAGTGAATCAAAGAACCGTGAACCCTAATGAATTAAAGTTATATTTAGATGCTTTAGAGAGTAGATTTGATTGGTACAAATTGTGGTTTAAAGACTGTGAAGAGATCTGCTAGAGAATTGTGCAGATGGAATGGAAATGAATGTTTTTAATTAATCAACATTACGAATTGGAAGAAAAAACTGTCTTGTAAAAGTAAGGCTTTGAATAAATTAAAGGGTGTAAGCCAGACAGTTGATCCACCTATTAATGCAAAGGGTGTGTTTGCCAAAACCTCCATAGTACGATCTGGAGGAAATCAGACTAGGTCGGCAGGAATTAATTGTTCAATTGCAGACCAGTCAGCCAAACAGTTCTAAGGATATAACACATAATGACTCTGAAGTATCTGTCAAGTCTCAAAAGGGAAAACTAATCCCAGTGGTAATAATCATAGTTAAGAGTTAAATAGGCACATATCAAGTCAGGAATCAGTAATAGTGTTTCCTCACATCAAGGTAAGAGGAATAAGTACCTCAGTAAGTGTAACCCAGTTAATAAGAGGTCAGGCAAGGAAAAGAGAGACTGCCTCTTCTGCCAGGGTACTCATTTCACTAAAAATTGTAATGCCTGTAATTCATGGGATATTAAAGTGGAAAGAATGAAAGAACTTGACAGATTTATCAGATGTCTAGAACAATCATATGTAAGGATTGTCATACCAAATTGAACAGTTGCTATCAATGCAACAAGGGAAAGCACCATACAGTTATGTGCAGGGTTTGTATGTGATTCTTATAATAATGGTGACAATATGATAATGTTAATAACCCTGACACTACAGTGACTGATGTAAAGGTTGCAGCTAATGGCAATAATGATGGCCTAGCTGAGTAGCCTTGCGGTGTTGGATGTAAAAATTCAGGTATAAAGGGCATAAATCCAAACCATACAGTGTCACTCTCCTCAACACTGGTACGGGCCATGTAATATATGGCAGACTACCGCCTAGTAATAATGACTAGAGGAAGGTAGTGATACGGTCACGGTGTCTTACTCATGAAAGGTCAACCCAGTACAAGTATTCTTCTATCGAGAATGATGTGAACCAGTTCTAATTTGTGGGAGCTGGACAGCATAGGGATTAATGTAAATGAGGAAAGTCCAAATGATTCCTTTACTCAGGAACAATACCTGAAGGATGTTAAATGTGAATCTGGACATTACTGGGTGCGACTTCCCTGGAAGCTTGACCGTCCAGAATTACCTATAATTATAGGATGGCGTATGGACAGTTAAAGGACCCAGCTCTGCGAACTGAGCAAGACACCAAAATTGTTGACTGCTTATAATGATAAAATTTAATAAGCAGTTAAATAATAATTGTTCTTACTTCAGGCGACGATAAATGCACACCTTAAGTGCACAGGCGGTCCACTGAGCGAAGTAATTGGGTAAATAATCTTATGTGGACAATTTCCGGGTGTGACGTCAACTGAAGAGGAACTAATGAGGATATGTGAAGGGGTTAATGAAATAATGAAGAAATGTGCTGGGACTGACTTGGGATACTGAGAGAGACTTGTTATTGGTAAAGTCTCAAAATTCCAGTATGTCCAATAACTTAATCCAGGGAGCATAGGTTTATGCCCCTGAGAGAATGGAACACCAATTAGTCCATTTTGAGGGATCAATAAATATAGATGGCCATGGAGTTGGTGCCTATATGCAGTAATGTGCTGGGGCTGACTTGGGATACTGAGAGACTTGTTATTGTTAAAGTCTCAAAATTCCAGTATGCCCAATAAATTAATCCAGGGAGCATAGGCTTATGCCCCTGAGAGAATGGAACACTAATTAGTCCATTTTGAGGGTTCAATAAATATGGGTGGCCAGTGAAGATGGGAAAATTGTACTCCACATTATGTAAGTCGTCTAGCAACGACCTCCGCCCGGCCGCAGTGTGGAAAATTTTTTAATTTTCCGAAACTATAGTGCCTAATAGGTGTTTAATGTGTCTATATGGGTCAAAAATGTATTTGAAAATAAGAGTAGAACCAAGAGTTCCCTTTGCGCATGCACGGATGTGCGGGGGGGGGGAGGCGCGGATTGTTTTGAATGTGGTGAAGAAGCTGAGAAAGCATGGAACCACGAAATTGACATTCACGGCGGCCTAAGGATTAATATAGGCCTCATTTCATAATAAGAAGTGTCGTAACTGTTCCTGGTGGAGAGTGAGGGAACGTGATTTACGGGACCACGGTAATAGAGTGGTAAAAAGTGTGATAAGAGTAGGACCGGGTGGCAGGTGCACGGCCAGGGTGTGTCCAGGGGACATACCCGTGTGTTAATCCTTGCTCATCGGCCTCAGATCTTAATGGAGTGACCTCTAATTTGTATAATAGTTATGAGACGTTAAATCGTCTTGTGAATGGTAATGTAATCAGTGATAATAACATTGAGTTAAGAGAATGCGGGATGTGAAATAGAGCGCCTTGCTCCGAGTGAACGTGTGACTCTCGTACCGGGGATAATGGAGATTTATGGAATCACGACGTCTAAAGCAGGACAAACCAGCGGATACCTCGTCCTGCTGGAATGAGAACCGTGTCGGTGTAGCAGGACATCGAAAATGAGATGGTGAATGGAAGAAGTAAGGAGTATCAATCACCCACAGTTAAGTAACTCTTCTAGTTATAGCAACCTTAGGCTGGCCAGTTGTGGTATGTTGTAATTAGATAGGTTATGAGTGATCCAGCTACATCAAGTGACCACAGAGAACATCTGGTAAGTGTGAGATTATGTATAAATGTTTTCCTTGATGGATGTATCCAGGTGTATCCTACCCCCCTCCCCTTCATTCAGCTAAACTAATATAATCTATACAGTCCACAATTAATTAGTAGCACCGTACTTGTGGGTGCTACCCAATCCATACTGGTCTCGGATAGATATGGATAAGATTGTGAGGTCGAGGGGACACTTGGTGCGACCAGGGTGGTTAAGTTTTCTCACATGTCTACACGGGGTGACTACGGTAAACAATATGATTGTCTCCCAATGAGATTACTGGTATGTATATAATGTTGAGGTACATACAGGTAAGCACCCTAGAAAATTTTCCATATCTGCCCGTTGGTCCTTCGAACCGGATGCAATCAGTGAAAAAATTAATTGAATTAATTACTTAATAATTAAGTGACTGATTGAAGGAAGTGGGTGTAGGGTGCACAAGTTTAATCGATCGTGTGATGGATGACAATTAGCCCAATTAATTGCTAGCACATGTGTGGCTAGGATTTATACAAGAGTAAAGTGGCAAGAAATTGCTCTTATAAGGCGCCTACTTAAGTTGTATAATCAGTGATTAATAATTCTCTAACCATGACTGGATCTAATGGAGTTAATGTGGCTGACAAGTCCATGAATTTTAGAGTAATGAAAGCATCATTACAGGCTATTAAAAGCCATGTGACGAAGGCATTTGATTTAGTGAATCAAAGAACCGTGAACCCTAATGAATTAAAGTTATATTTAGATGCTTTAGAGAGTAGATTTGATTGGTACAAATTGTGGTTTAAAGACTGTGAAAGAGATCTGCTAGAGAATTGTGCAGATGGAATGGAAATGAATGTTTTAATTAATCAACATTACGAATTGGAAGAAAAACTGTCTTGTAAAAGTAAGGCTTTGAATAAATTAAAGGGTGTAAGCCAGACAGTTGATCCACCTATTAATGCAAAGGGTGTGTTTGCCAAAACCTCCATAGTACGATCTGGAGGAAATCAGACTAGGTCGGCAGGAATTAATTGTTCAATTGCAGACCAGTCAGCCAAACAGTTCTAAGGATATAACAATAAATGACTCTGAAGTATCTGTCAAGTCTCAAAAGGGAAAACAATCCCATTGGTAATAATCATAGTTAAGAGTTAAATAGGCACATATCAAGTCAGGAATCAGTAATAGTGTTTCCCTCACATCAAGGTAAGAGGAATAAGTACCGCAGTAAGTGTAACCCAGTTAATAAGAGGTCAGGCAAGGAAAAGAGAGACTGCCTCTTCTGCAGGGTACTCATTTCACTAAAATTGTAATGCCTGTAATTCATGGGATATTAAAGTGGAAAGAATGAAAGAACTTGACAGATTTATCAGATGTCTAGACAATCATAATGTAAAGGATTGTCATACCAAATTGAACAGTTGCTATCAATGCAACAAGGGAAAGCACCATACAGTTATGTGCAGGGTTGTATGTGATTCTTATAATAATGGTGACAATAATGATAATGTTAATAACCCTGACACTACAGTGACTGATGTAAAGGTTGCAGCTAATGGCAATAATGATGGCCTAGCTGAGGTAGCCTTGCCGGTGTTGGATGTAAAAATTCAGGATAAAGGGCATAAATCCAAAACCATACAGTGTCACTCTCCTCAACACTGGTACGGGCCATGTAATATATGGCAGACTACCGCCTAGTAATAATGACTAGAGGAAGTAGTGAATATGGTCACGGTGTCTTACTCATGAAAGGTCAACCCAGTACAAGTATTCTTCTATCGAGAATGATGTTGAACCAGTCTAATTTGTGGGAGCTGGACAGCATAGGGATTAATGTAAATGAGGAAAGTCCAAATGATTCCTTTACTCAGGAACAATACCTGAAGGATGTTAAATGTGAATCTGGACATTACTGGGTGCGACTTCCGTGGAAGCTTGACCGTCCAGAATTACCTACTAATTATAGGATGGCGTATGGGACAGTTAAAGGACCCAGCTCTGCGAACTGAGCAAGACACCAAAATTGTTGACTGCTTATAATGATATAATTAATAAGCAGTTAAATAATAAATTGTTCTTACTTCAGGCGACGATAAATGCACACCTTAAGTGCACAGGCGGTCCACTGAGCGAAGTAATTGGGTAAATATCTTATGTGGACAATTTCCCGGGTGTGACGTCAACTGAAGAGGAACTAATGAGGATATGTGAAGGGGTTAATGAAATAATGAAGAAATGTGCTGGGACTGACTTGGGATACTGAGAGAGACTTGTTATTGGTAAAGTCTCAAAATTCCAGTATGTCCAATAACTTAATCCAGGGAGCATAGGTTTATGCCCTGAGAGAATGGAACCCAATTTGTCCATTTTGAGGGATCAATAAATATAGATGGCCATGGAGTTGGTGCCTATATGCAGTAATGTGCTGGGGCTGACTTGGGATACGGGAGAGACTTGTTATTGTTAAAGTCTCAAAATTCCAGTATCCCAATAAATTAATCCAGGGAGCATAGGCTTATGCCCCTGAGAGAATGGAACACTAATTAGTCCATTTTGAGGGTTCAATAAATATGGGTGGCCATTGAAGAGGGGGGAAAATTGTACTCCACATTATGTAAGTCGTCTAGCAACGACTCCGCCCGCCGCAGTGGGGAAAATTTTTTAATTTTCCGAAACTATAGTGCCTAATAGGTGTTTAATGTGTCTATATGGGTCAAAAATGTATTTGAAAATAAGAGTAGAACCAAATTCCCTTTTGCGCATGCAGGGATGTGCGGGGGGGGGGAGGCGCGGATTGTTTTGAATGTGGTGAAGAAGCTGAGAAAGCATGGAACCACGAAATTGACATTCACAGGCGGCCTAAGGATTAATATAGGCCTCATTTCATAATAAGAAGTGTCGTAACTGTTCCTGGTGGAGAGTGAGGGAACGTGATTTACGGGACCACGGTAATAGAGTGGTAAAAAGTGTGATAAGAGTAGGACCGGGTGGCAGGTGCACGGCCCGGGGGTTGTGTCCAGGGGACATACCCGTGTGTTAATCCTTGCTCATCGGCCTCAGATCTTAATGGAGTGACCTCTAATTTGTATAATATTTATGAGACGTTAAATCGTCTGTGAATGGTAATGTAATCAGTGATAATAACATTGAGTTAATAGAAATGCGGGATGGAAATAGGCGCTTGCTCCGAGTGAACGTGTGACTCTCGTACCGGGGAAATGGAGATTTATGGAATCACACGCTCTAAAGCAGGACAAACCAGCGGATACCTCGCCTGCGGAATGAGAACCGTGTCGGTGTAGCAGGACATCGAAAATGAGATGGTGAAGGGAAGAAGTAAGGAGTATCAATCACCCACAGTTAAGTAACCCTTCTAGTTATAGCAACCTTAGGCTGGCCAGTTGTGGTATGTTGTAATTAGATAGGTTATGAGTGATCCAGCTACATCAAGTGACCACCAGAGAACATCTGGGAATGGTGAGATTATGTATAAATGGGTTTTTCCTTTATGGATGGGATCCAGGTGTATCCTACCCCCTCCCCTTCATTCAGCTAAACTAAAATAATCTATACAGTCCACAATTAATTAGTAGCACCGTACTTGTGGGTGCTACCCAATCCATACTGGTCTCGGATAGATATGGATAAGATTGTGAGGTCGAGGGGACCACTTGGTGCGACCAGGGGTGGTTAAGTTTTCTCACATGTCTACACGGGGTGACTACGGTAAACAATATGATTGTCTCCCAATGAGATTACTGGTATGTATATAATGTTGAGGTACATACAGGTAAGCACCCTAGAAAATTTTCCATAGTATATATGTCTATAGTAATGACTGTAGTTACCACTAGCAACCATTATAGCTAGTGTAGTTTCCACTGTAGGTATCACTGTAGTTACAATGTAGCTACTACTGTAGTTACCATTGCAGCTATCACTGTTTGTACCACTGTAGCTGCCATTTTGGTTACCACTATATTTACTACTGTAATTACTACTGTAGCTGCCACTGTAGTTACCACTATAGTTACCAATGTAGTTGCCACTATAGTAGCCTCTATGTAGCAGATGCCAAGCCAATGATGATCCTTTTCAAATCACTTGTTTTTCTCTAGGGCTGGGAAAGCTGCTGTACTTAAACATCTCCGCTCAAAGCAGGTGAAATTGCAGATCTAGACAGTGTACAGAGATCCTTTACTGCACGTATAAGTTCTTTCAAGCATCTAACTACTGGAATGCTTTTAAGCACTTGACTTGTACTCGTTGGAACGCAGGAGAGTGAGATTTTATCATAATCTACATTGGAAAATCCTGCAAGGAATGGTTCCGAATGTGCACATAGAAAATCCTCCCCACGAAAGTAAAAGCTGGGGAGCGATGCAAAAATACCCCCAAAATTAAAAAAGGGGGGGCCATGTTCAAATAAGAAAAAACACCATAAGTGTCCGGGGCCCAAGACTGTTCAACACCCCCCAAAAACATAAGGGGGAATTTCCAAAAAAACCCCCTCCTTTAAGAGAAGTGGGCAGATGCCTAAAATCAGTGCCGGGTCGCCGGCGTGGTTCGTACTTGGACAGCGTGCGGCCAAAATAACACCGGGTTTATAGGCCCTGATCCACCGTAAAGGGCCCGGTCCAGTGTTTTTTTCTGTTCGTGTGTTGAACACGGTTTTTTGTGCCGATTAA
>NW_026472291.1:0-11086 GCF_026875155.1 Cherax quadricarinatus
TTGTTAAAAAAGTAATGAAATAGCATGCGAAAGGATATGGGCCCTCTCGCTTGTACAGTAATGGTGGGACATTAGACAGATTCCCTGAGTTGTTTTTAAGTGACTTTATAATCTCGGTGACTTCCGAGGGCTCAGTTGGTGCAAGATAGAAGGAATTTGGGAAATTCCCATCTAGGTAGTCCCCGGCATGGGCATTGGTATGTGGGATTTTATTGGCGAGATTAGATCCTATGGTTGAGAAGAAGTCGTTTATCTTGTTAGCCGTGTCAGTGGGATGTAGTGTTGTTTCATTAGGTTTAGTTAGGACAATATTCTTGTTTTTTTTCAGTTTGTGGGTCCCTAGAATCTGAGAGAGTGTTTTCCAGGTCTTTTTTATATCTCCTCTAGTGTCTGTGAATCTACTTGAGTTGTATAGTTGTTTGGCTTTCTTTATTACTTTGGTGAGAACTGATGAATAGTGTTTAAGAATATCTTTGTGTATTAAGCCCTGTCTATATTGCTTTTCATATTGGTGTTTCTTGTCAATGGATTTCAGAATGGTACTGGTTAGCCATGGGCAACCAAGCCGTTTGTTTGTGATCTGTTTCGTTTTTATAGGACAATGTTTGTTGTATAGTCTAAGTAATTTGTTAAGAAAAATGTCTGTCCAGTCATCAATACCATTGGCCTTGGAGAATTCTGTAGGCCAGTCAACAATCTCTAGGTCAGCTGTGAACTTCCTTATTGAGGCCTCGTCATGGAGTCTAAATGAGACTTTGTTGTATTCAAGTGGTGGTTTACTAATGTTTGTCAGGAGGAAGGTAGGGTAGTGGTCTGTAGTGCTATCTGTGATTATCCCTGATTTAAGGGGGGCTAGTATATTGGTCCATATGTGGTCTATTATTGTTGCACTTGTCTCAGTGAGCCTGGTTGGTTTAGTTATTGTTGGTATGAGAAGTGTGTTGTTCATATTGTTGATGAAATCAGTTACAGGCTGATCATCTAGTAAGCCAAGGTTGATGTTGAAGTCTCCAGCTAAGAGAAGGTGGTGCTTATTCATTTGTCTGTTTGTTATTAGTGACTTTAATTTCTCACTGAAATTTGGGATGTTTGTGTGAGGTATCCGGTAAAATGGCACCCATTGTTATAGGTGTCTTAAGGATTTTTACAGTAAAATTAGCAAAAATGTATTCCCCATATTCATCACTAAAGCAAGTGGTGCTAATACAAGATAATTGGTTAGAGTAATAGATTGCAATACCACCCCCAACTTGGTTTGGTCTGCAGTTGTGAATTGCTGTGTATCCTGGTAGAGGGTAGATATCTATTGTTTCCTGCTTAAACCAGGTCTCAGTAAGAATAATGAAGGAGAAGGGTGTCTTTAGTGATTCAAGGAGTGCCAGGAGGTCATCATAGTGTTTGCTTAAGGACCTGATGTTGTAGTTAAGTACTGATAGACTTTTAGCATTGTTTAGGATAGTGCTGGCTTGTGATGCTGTGTAATAAAGGCAGTTACTTTCCAATAGGTTTTGATTGAGTGTCAGATTATGGAGGTTTAGATCAGGGTCAACGTGATCAATCATCTTCTAGGTTTAAATTATGGTTATTTATATCCTGAGTTGTGTGTTGAGTTCTAGTACTGATATCTGTAGTGGTGGGAAGTTTGGATAAGTATATAGCTAGAGTATTTTGGTCATATAGAGTATAGTCACTACTACACATAATGAAGTTGATGTTGTCTATGTGTTGTGCTGGAATGAACTAAAGTACAACTAGGTATAAACTAGTAATATAAAAATACAAATTTAAAATAGAACAAGACTCTCACTTGTAATTTGCACTAAGGTCTAATATAATGACTTTTGTGGAGTCTATGTTTTGAGCTAGAATGAGCTATAGTACAACTAGATTTAATCTAATATAAAAATACAAATTAAAAATAGCACCAGTCTCTCACTAGTAATTGCACTACGGTCTAATATAATGAATTTGGTATTGACTATAGTACAACTGAGTTTAATCTAATAATGTAAAAAAGGCACAAGACTCTCAATTGTAATTGCACTAAGGTCTTACATAAGTTGTTTACAAGAATTAGAGTATAACTAGATTTAAATTGACAGGATAAAATATACAAGTTAAGGTAGCAAAAGAATAATAATAACAAAAATTATAAAAATAAAAATGGCAATGACTTGGTTATAATATGCTAGTAAGATGGTAGACAGGATAATATAAAAGTTGCATTCGTCTCTCACCCTGCGGGCTGAGAGGACGCTTTCTGAGCCTGCTCTTGCTTACACCTGGTGGCGAACCGTGTACTACAGTACGCAAGATGGCGGATCGTCAAGGTAGAAGAGTAAACACGGTCTGTGTGGAATTTATTCGTGGCTCTCTCAGTGGTGCAACGATGCATGTCTTGTTGCCTACCATCATTCGCGACGTCTATGGCATCCCCACTGAGGAATTATATGGTGTGGCTCTCAATGGGATGTCGAGGTTTTTTGTAAAATTCGCAAATGCCGGCTTTTACTCCAAGATTGTGGACGCTTTTCAAGAGAGGAAAATGGCGGTGAATTCAGCCGTAGAGGTATGTCTGCATGACGTCTCCACATACGTCACCTGGGTCAAAGTAAGGAACGTGCCTTTCGAGGCGGAGGAGTATGTTATTCGGAAAGTTTTTGGCAAATACGGCACGGTACATGCAGCGACCAAGGGAGTATGGAGGGAGGGCCCATACGAGGGCTCCCGGAAGGCTCCTGCCCCCTATAGATGACATTAAAACAGCCGATTCCATCTTACGTTTATCTAGAGCACTACAGACCCAAGTTTTTGTTCACTATGCTGGCCAACGTAAGACATGCAGGTTATGCAACTCGTATGACCATATGGCTGCTCAGTGCTCCAGACGCCTGGTTGTACGTATCCGGGAACCTTCTCCTGTGGTCCTAAGAACCGAGGCCTTTGATCTGGAGACTGGTCCCTCGCCTGAACAAGGACCTAAGCTTTGGAGTGAGGAAGTACAACAAGAGGAGATGCGGTCTATGGCGTGCGCCACCCTGTCGGTGGACACTACAAACGTGCCCACGCCACCTGTGGGGCCTACGGAGCCTGTGGGGTTGTCACAGGAAAGTTTGCTGGAGAACGTGCTAAACGATCTCCTGGATGGGGCAGAGCATAGCCCAGACGTTTCACCGGAGAGTCAAGAAGTGGTGAAGGATGATTCGCCAAAGATGGGAGACCTGGACGTGCCTACAATGACACGGATGCATGAGGTGGTGGTGGAAGTTCACCAGGAGGCTTCGTCTGGTGAGGCGATGTGTGTGGAAGTTGGTTCCCGCAAACGGACGGCAGGAGTGTCGGATATGGACGAGGTCCTGACACCGGACAGCGTCCAGGAAGAAATTATGGTCGAAAGTGGCGGAGGCGCCTCCTGCAGACGGGGTTTGGGGCAAGCGCCCAGCATGTGGGTAGGGCACGGGGGGTGAGGGGGGCCTTGGAAGTCAAAGGTCAAAGAAGGTCAGTGTAATGTACATGTAGGAACGGGAAAGACCCACAAGCATAGAGGAAAACCTCCTTTTGTGAATTCAAGTGTGTTACCATCAATGTAAATGGTCTGCGGGCAGAGTTAAGTGTGTGTGGATGGAGTGGTTCTTGCGCAGATATGCGGGTGGACGTATGTTTCATACAAGAACACAATTAAAAGGGTTTGGGCGAGAGTTACGGTTAAAAGGCTACCGAATGTATGTTAGCAGTTCTTTAAAATTAAAGGGTGGGGTAGCTATAGCGGTGAAGGAGTCCGGGCCCTTGGCGTGTCTTAAGATGGGAGGAGGGGGGAGGTGGGAGGGTGGTGAGGGTAGATGGGTAACTGGGGTGAGGTGAGGGTTTGTTTTATTGGCGTTTACATGCCAGCGGAAAGCAACACTAAAGTTAAAGTAGAATTTGTAAGGGAGGCTTTACCGTTTTACACTCGGGGTTTGCCGTTCATTGCCGTCATGGGTGGGGAATGGAATTGCGTTATCCGCCATGGCGATGTTGAGCCGCGGGGGGCGGGGTGCGTTTTACCTGTCTTAGGGAATCTGCTGGGGGATGCAGGGGTTTAATGATGTGGTGGGGGGGGGTGGGTGGGGGGTGGAGCATACGTTCGCTCGTAGGGGCTATGCGGCCCGTCTGGATAGACTTTATGTAACACAAGGGATTAGAGTTGGGCACGTACAGACCTTTGATGTGGGGTTTTTCAGATCACCGGGGCAGTGCTACGGACTTGAACTGGGATGGAATGATCAGGGTTTATCCAGGTTATTGGAAACTGAACGTGCGGCTATTGGAAGGGGAGGGGGATAGGTCAGCTTTTCAGGACTGGTGGAAGGATATTTGGGAAACGCGACGGGCAGGTGAATGTTTGTTGGAATGGTGGGAAACGCGTGCCAAACCTGGAATAGCGAGTTATTATAAGAAGTGGGGAAAAGAGGAGGCGAGGTGGAGGTATGGGCTGCAAAACTATCTGGAGGGGCAGCTAAATGATTACTATGTGGGGGGCGGGAGTAGTAGTCGGTATGACGACATTGAACATCTTCGTAGTCGACTTGCAGAAATTCACAATGAACGTTTCAATGCGGTTAGAGTCAGAGCAGGTATGGAAGAAGTGCTATGGGGTGACAAACCTTCGGGTTGTGTCTTGCGCAAATTTAGGGTCAGGCAACAGGCGACGTCCCTCTTGCAATTGGAAGTATGCACGGGTTTGGGTGGTTACCTGCCGGGTCAAGTACTCCTCACCACGGACAGCATGAGTTTTTATGCTGATCTATGGTTTGGGGAAAAGCTACGGAGGGGAGTAGGGGGGGTCCATGAGGGCGGCCTGGTGAGGAGGGATTTCAGAAAAGTTATAAGTGACAGGGATAGAACGGTACTAGAAGGTAGAATTCGAGTGGAGGAGGTAGAGGAGGCGATTTTTAGTATGAGTAAAGGAAAGGCACCTGGTATAGATGGCATTTCGAAATGATTTTTATGGGGCGCATTGGGGAAGTATTAAGCATTGTTTGGTTGATGTATTAAATTGCATGCTCACGGAGGGGAGGTTAGGTATGTCACAGAGTACGGGGGTAGTTGTGTTGGTGCCCAAAAAGGGAGGGGGAGGGGTCTGAGTGCATATAGAGGCAATATCTCTTATGTGCTCTGACTATAAAATCTTTGCAAAAGTTTTAGGGAAACAGAATGAGGAAGGTTATGGGGTCGGTTATTCACGAGGGACAGCTAGGCATACCAGGTAGGAGCATGAGGGACAGACATGTACGTATTAGGGAGTTTTTGGAGGAATGTCAAGGGGGGGGTGTCCTCGGCTTGACTGGCAAAATGCTTATGACTGTGTTGATAGGATTTATTGAGGCTTATTTTATTGAAGCAGGGTTTTGGAGAGGGAATTGCAAGATGGGTGGATACCTTGTATGCCACGGCTATGGTACGCGTACAGGTAAACGGTAAATTGGGTCAGCCGGTCCATATGGAAAGGGGTTTGAGGCAAGGTGCCCCCTCTCCCAGCTGCTTTTTTGCTTGTATGCAAAACCCATTTTATGAGCTGGTGGATGGTGGTTTGAGGCGTGGAACGCTGAGCAGTGACCATGCAGCGCGTGTGGTCGGGTACGTAGATGATACCGCAATTCTGTTAAAAGGGAGGAGGATTTGCAGATCGTGGGATGGATTGTTGAGTTTTTTGGGGCAGAGTCAGGCATGTGCGTTAACAAGGCAAAATCGAAATTATTGGAGGTGGGTACATGGGTGGGGGGGAGGTTGGGCGAAAGGTATGGGTGGTCAGTCGTGGTGCAACTTAGAATATGTGGCATCGTGTACATGGCAGATGAGAGGGAGAGCCGAAGGGTAAACTCTGAATTGGTGGTTAACAAGGCTTTTTGATCGACTTCGGGGGTTAAGAGCTGGGATGTCTCGTTGCAACAGAGGACAGTAGTGGTTAATACACTTGTTTATAGTAAAGTATGGGGTGTGGCCGCGGTTTTACCCTTTAAGAGATACGGATATTCAGGATCTGCAGAGAAGGGTCTTACATTATGTTTGGGGTTTCGCGAGGGCTTGGTTAAGTCGGGAGGTTGTCATGACCCATGTTCGCCGTGGGGGTTTAGGTCTCTTGGCTTTGGGGCCACGGGTGAAGGCCCTCTATGTAAAGCAGCGGTTCCTTAGGGCGGGCGGTGAGAAGGGCATCCGGGTGGGTCGGGTAATGATCGAAATGCGTAAATGGTGGAGCTGCAGGGGATTAATAGAGTGTGAGGACATGCTGCGTTTGTTGTTAAAGTTGAGAAATGCGCAACGGATCCAGGTGGGGCAAATGGTCAGCATATGTTGTCGTAGGGAAATTGTACAGGGATTGTCTGTTTTTCCGCTGTATAATTGGGGGGAAATATGGGAAGGATTTTGTAAACTTAAGTTGGCACCAAGGGTTCGTGAATTGGTGTACAGATTTGTCATGGGGATTTTAGCATCAAAATCGGTCTTAAATAGGATGGGTTTGGTAAGGGAGGCGGATTGCTTGCGTTGCGGTCTTGAAGAAACAGCTTTTCATGCTGTCTACTTTTGTGATACCTTGGACAAAGTTCGTTCGTGGTTGGGGCGGGTTTTAGATTTTCTTAGTGGGGGAAGTATTTCAACCTTTACGGGCCCCTTTAAAATTGGAAGTTAGCGGAGTATCAAGTGAGGTACGAAGAGCAATAATGTACGTGGTGGCTGATTTCCTCTATATCTCGTGGGGTATGCGGGAAACCGGGGGATCAGGTAGGATCAGGGCAATTGCGGCAGGTATCTACAGAACGTATTGCAGAAATAAACTCGTATATGGTAGAAGTTGGGATAATAGTTTTCCGGCAAAGTATCGATGTCTTACTGTTCAAATGTTGCTGCAACTGCGGGTGGGGTAAGGCAACGGGGGGCTGGACTCCCCCCGTGGTAGCACCAAACGGTATGTTAGAGACTTTAGGGTAGAGCGCGGGTTTTAGGGAGTGACGTGTATGTATTATGAATGGTTCCGTACGTCTGTGTGTGTATGGTTGTGGCGTTGTGTGGCACTGAGATCTTGAATTACTCATAAAATGAAGTCTTGTGGAATGTGTGACACGTTTTGTTAAGTTTATATGGGCGTGATAGATGTTATAAGGAGTTTAGTGTTGGTAACTTACTAAAATCATAATAGACCATTTGGATATTACTTTTTTCATGTTGTAATCTTGGGTTCTTTAAAATGTTTTACATAGCCTAGTATTGTACCGCTATGTAGCATGTGGTGTATTATCTTGCATTTTGAGGGTTTAACTTCACGATATGCAATGTTTTGAAAGTTTATAATTCATGGTTAACATTAATATTTGATATTATATTTGGTTTGGGGTATATTCTTCTACTTATTACAGTGTATGTGTATAGGAGTGTAATGTTTCATAACTGGTTTAGTCTGTAAATTTATGTTGTGTCTTGTTCATGCACTACCAACTCTTAGGTAAACACTTATTAAGGTTTTGATGAGGTCAGTGTATGACCATTCATTAGGATAATTAATGTATGTTATTTAGAACGGCGACTGTACATACGGGGGGGGGGTGGAAGTGTCAGCTGTGTCTGCACTGGCAATAATGATTGTAAAAGGAGGGTTTGTAGGTTATGTATATGGTTGTGGGTTATGTATATGGTTATGTATATGGTTGTGGGTTATGTATATGGTTGTAATATGGCCATTATCTATGGTGTTCTTTAAATGTACCAGGATTGTGTACTAGAGGTTTTGTAATATCTAGTGTGGTTTTTAATTTTATACTCTTATACATTATTGTATTTGTCCTATGTTCTAAATAAAAATAAAAAAAAAAAAAAATAAAAGTTGTAGTTGAAAATACTAGTTTAAAAAAATATAGAATAAAATGGTCAATAAAGGAAGTTTACAATAAGTTTGATCAATATAGTTTAAAGCAAAATTGGGCAATAATAGGGATTTTAGAATAAAATTGGGCAATTGAGTATTTCTTAAAGTGAGGTAGAATTATTGAGGACAAGTTATGGCTAGTTTATAATAAAATAAGATGGAACAGTGATGTGGTAAGTTGTAAAAAAGGAAGTAGATTCTGTAGATATTAAACAAATTAAGACTATGAGGTAGAATGGTCGTTGAATACAACAATGACAATCAAAAGTAGTTGGGGTATTAGAATTTTAGGGGGGCACAAATTTATGACAATATAACACTAACTGTGGACTGTGGGTATTATCTGCACTTTACTCTGATTCTGTTAGTCCAGCCTCACTTAGGAATGTTTTAAGGTCATGTTCTGTAGAGATGAAGTATCTCTTCCCAGTGGGCTGTTTCCTAACTGCGATTTTTCCATCCCTCACAAAGTTAGTTAGTTTAATATGTTTATTATGCACCCCATACCCATCCTGTGGGCGGTAGTCAAAAGATTACAGAGGTACATAATTGGTCCAGGGACTGGGCCTCAAAGTTTTGCTAGCTGAGCAAGTTACAGAGGTAATGAATTCACAATTTACAAAGGTAATGAACTCACAATTTACAAAGGTAATGAACTCCAGGTAGGTCTAGTCACGATGGAAATAAATGGTATAAAATACCGACACAATGGAAATATAAACACAAATGCAGTATAATGTGATCCTTTATTGACAACGTTTCACCCACACAGTGGGCTTTTTCAAGTCACACACGGATCTACCTGGGGTTGGAAGGTACGAGGGTATTTATAGGCATGTTCAGAATGTTGAGGTCAGGTGGAGAATGCTGCATCTGATGATCTACCGGGTGGGGTTATAGAGTCTTGGGTAGCTTGGCAGGGGTATTGGACAAGTTGTGAGTAGACCTTCTGCAGTGTTCTGTTCTTATGTGGGATAGAGATGAAGAAGTTTCTTGGCGAGTGGTTCAGCTATGTTATAGAAGCCATTGTTCTGGTTGAAATTGTTGGTTGTAGAGATAAGCGATGATTCCAGGATTCTTCTGTATTGAGTGTTGTCTTCTGTGGCTATAAGTCTTGAGTTTCTGTAGTTAATTAAATGGTTGTGTGAATTGCGATGTTGTACACAGGCATTCCTTGTATCGTCAGTCCTGCTTGCATATTGGTGTTCTGAAATACGTGTTTGGAGGTCTCTTGATGTTTCGCCCACATATAATTTGTTGCAGTCATTACAAGGGATTATGTATACCCCTGCAGAGGATGGAGGCTTGTCCTGTCTACTACTAGTGATGTCCTTGATGGTCGTGGTTGTGGAGGTAGATACTTGGAATGATGTTTTCGCAAAGATGTTGGAAACATGTTTGGCAATGGAGTTGGTTGGGAGGACTATGTATCTCTTCTCGGCAACATCTTTGCGAAAACATCATTCCAAGTATCTACCTCCACAACCACGACCATCAAGGACATCACTAGTAGTAGACAGGACAAGCCTCCATCCTCTGCAGGGGTATACATAATCCCTTGTAATGACTGCAACAAATTATATGTGGGCGAAACATCAAGAGACCTCCAAACACGTATTTCAGAACACCAATATGCAAGCAGGACTGACGATACAAGGAATGCCTGTGTACAACATCGCAATTCACACAACCATTTAATTAACTACAGAAACTCAAGACTTATAGCCACAGAAGACAACACTCATTACAGAAGAATCCTGGAATCATCGCTCATCTCTACAACCAACAATTTCAACCAGAACAATGGCTTCTATAACATAGCTGAACCACTCGCCAAGAAACTTCTTCATCGCTATCCCACATAAGAACATAGAACACTGCAGAAGGTCTACTCACAACTTGTCCAATACCCCTGCCAAGCTACCCAAGACTCTATAACCCCACCCGGTAGATCATCAGATGCAGCATTCTCCACCTGACCTCAACATTCTGAACATGCCTATAAATACCCTCGTACCTTCCAACCCCAGGTAGATCCGTGTGTGACTTGAAAAAAGCCCACTGTGTGGGTGAAACGTTGTCAATAAAGGATCACATTATACTGCATTTGTGTTTATATTTCCTAGGTCTAGTCACAATCATGACAAGTTACAAAGGTATTTACAGATTACAGAGGTACACAATGGGTCCAGGGACCGGGCTCCAAAGTTTTGATGGCTGAACTAGGTACAAGGTAATGAACTCACAAGTTACAAAGGTAATGAATACTGTAAGAATGGTTACTTACGTTTATACATGGCTGCAATCATGAACAAATTTTAGAGTAATGAGCAATTCACACTTCCACACCCGGTCACAACTGTAGTGAGTTATTGGTGCAAATGTTGATTGCTGAGTCTCTCTCTCTCACACACACACACACACACACATACAAATTCATACACACACACACACATAAACACACACACACACACACACACACACACACACACACACACACACACACACACACACACACACACACACCATATACAACAAACTCCATACACACACATGCACACACACTCATACACACACACACACTCATCACACACACACTACACTCATACTCACACACACACACACACACACACACACACACACACACACACACACACACACACACCACACACACACACACACACACACACACAACACTCACACACCCAGGAAAAACAAGAAGATTAGTAGAAGAGCCAGAAACGAGTATGCACAGATAAGGAGGAGGCCAGCGACAGTATGAAAACGACATAGCATCGAAAGTCAAATCTGACCCGAAACTGCTGTATAGCCACATTAGGAGGAAGACAACAGTCAAGGACCAGGTGATAAGGCTGAGGAAAGAAGGTGGAGAACTCACAAGAAACGATCAAGAGGTATGTGAGGAGCTCAACACGAGATTTAAGGAAGTATTTACAGTAGAGACAGGAAGGACTCTGGGGGGACAGACCAGATGGGGACACCAGCAAGGAATACACCAACAAGTGTTGGACGACATACATACAGATGAGGAGGAGGTGAAGAAACTGCTAAGGGACATCGATACCTCAAAGGCAATGGGACCAGACAACATCTCCCGTGGGTCTGTAGGAGGGAGCAGATATGTTGTGCATGCCACTTACCACAATCTTCAACACTCCCCGGAAAAGG
>NW_026472292.1:0-11885 GCF_026875155.1 Cherax quadricarinatus
GAAAAAAACACAAATGGTGATTGAAGATCAAGGGCTATAAGGGAAGGGGGATAAAGGTGGTGCAATACGTAAAGGAAACCTCCATTGACAAATTCAAGAGTCTCTCTATAAATGCTAATGTCTGAAAAATTCTAGGAAGTGTAAAATGGTTTCATGAGATGCTCATTAGGTATGGTGTAGATGTAGTGTTTGTGCAAGAGCACAACCACAAGCCGGGTTGTATGTTGATGATTGAGGGGTATACTGTATATGCGGCACACTCAACGAGATTGAAAGGAGGAGTGGCTATTTTGGTGAGGGAGGCTAGCCCGTTTACTGTACATCATTGTGAGGAGGGGGTGAGGGGAGGGTTATAAGAGTGGATGGGACATGGGGAAGAGATAAGATGTCTTTTGTGTGTGTTTATGGTCCGGCGGAGGGGGACAGTCGAGTGAAGAATGAGTTTGTACGTGAAGTGTTGGTGTATCACTTAAGGTCGCTTCCAGCATTAGCTGTGGTGGGAGGGGACTGGAATTGCGTTATACGCGCAAGGATGTGGAACCTAGGGGAGCAGGATATTGTTCTGGCGTTCTGAGGGACCTGTTAACCGGGGTGGGGTTGGTGGATGTAGAGGGGGGGCGGCGTGGGAGGTGCAGCACACCTTTGTGAGGCAGGGGTATGCTGCACGGCTGGACAGGATATACGTGACAAGGAAAGCTGTGGTGCGGAGTGTAAGGGTTTGGATGTCTTTTTTTCTGATCATAGAGGTGTTTTGGTGGATTTGGGATGGGAGGGTCGGCCGAACAGGTATAAGAGTTATTGGAAATTGAATGTTCGGTTGCTTCAAGATGTTGAGGGGAGGGTCCTATTTGCACAATGGTGGAAAGGCTTATGGGAAGGGATGGAAGTCAATGGGGATGTGTTGAGATGGTGGGATGTGACGGCGAAGACGAGGATTCGAGAGTTCTATGTCCGACAGGGAAGCACGAGAATCAGTTGGCTTATGGGCTTATTAGGTATCTTGAGGGGCAGTTAAGGGAGTATTATGAGAGAGGAAGGGGGGGGATGGTGAGCCCCTGTGGCTGACATACAAGAGTGAGGAACGCCTAATGGAAGTGCAAAAATGAGAGGTTGATGCGCAAGGGTTTTAGGGGGGGTTGAGGGAGGTCATGTGGGGTGATAGGACCATCGGCGTGTGTCATGGGTACGGAGGGGCAGGGGCGCCGGCGCATTGCATGGGAAATTGGTGGGTTTGATGAGTCTTGAGGAATCGAGGGGTATAGGGGAGGACAAGACTTGGGTGACAAACGGAGGGGTATGGGAGGGTATGTTGATTCTTGGCGTTAGTGCAACATATAGGAGTGTGGTGTGTGAGGATGAGGGGGCTTTAAGAGAGACAGGGGGGAATGGGTGGGGAGTGTGCTGGCACAGGGACGCCAGGAACAGTTACCAAAAAAATAAAAAAAAACAAAAAAAAGGGCTATTGTGGAGGCGAGTGTGGAACGGCTTTAATGAAGTATGAGCAGGGTAAGGCACCGGGGATAGTGGGCTTGCCTGGACGGAGTTTTAATACAGGCATTGGGGGAGTATTAAAGATTTTTTTGGTGCAATTATTTAATATCATAAAAGAGAGGTGCGTTGGGACCTTTGCAGGCGACCAGCACTAGTAGTTTTAGGTGCCAAGGTGAAAGTTCATGCACAGTGAGAGATTTACCGGATGATATTCACTTCATGTGTGCAGACTACAAACTTTTGCAAAAAATTTTGGGAAAATCGTATAAAAAAGGTCATTGGAAAGGTATAGTGAGGGTCCAATATGGGATTCTGGGGAGATCAATGTATGAGGGCATGGGGTTATTAGAAGGTTTATTGAGGGTCCACAGAGAGGGGAACGTGGGGTATTGGGCGTTGGATTGGAGAACGGCATATGACAGTGTCGAGAATGGAGGCTCTGTGGAGAAAAATCATGGGAGTGGCAAGGGTTCGGGAGGGACATTATGGAATTGGGCCATACTTTATATCGGGGAAGAGGGAATGTGTGTACAGATAAATGAGGAGGGTGGGGTTGATGTGAAAATGGCAGGGGATTGAAGGCAACTTGTTGCCCGTTGTCACTAAATATTATTTGCATGTTTACAGAACCCGTTTTATAGGGCAGTTGGAATGTGTATACGCAGAGGACGGGTAATAGCGGAGGGACATAGAGGTGGGAGTCCCTGTAATCATAGGTTACGTTGATGACACAAATGTCCTTAGTGAGTGGGAGGGAGGGATTGGGGGGTCTGGAGAGAGTTATAGATGTTTTGGGATTGGCAACAGGTATGGCAGTGAATGTGGCATAAATCAAAGCTCATGATATTTGGGTGAATGGGATGGCAGGAGGGCGGGGGTGGGGGGGTGAGGTGGAGTGTTCGTGGACCGGGTGAAAATTTGACACTGGAGTTGTGTATATGGGTAATGCTCAGGATCGGCGAGGGAGGAAATAATCAAAGGGTGTGGTAGATAGGGTTTTGGGGAAGATTGTCAGGATTGAGGCCGACACATCTTTCGCTACACCAGGAGGGTCCTTTGTGGTCAATGTGCTTCTGTACTGGTAATTTGGCATGGTGGCAGCTGTTGGACCCTTTGGTGTATGGGGATGTCCGGAAGATTGGTTGAGCAGAGTTTTTCGTTTTATCTGGGGTTCAGGATGCGATTGGTTGGAAAAGAGAGGTGGTAACACTTCCGGTGGCCTTGGGAGGGCTGGGGTTAATTCATTTGGAAAGAAGGTTGAAGTGTGTATATGTGAATCATGGGTTGCTAAGAGCTCGGGGAGAAGGGAGTGGAGGGTTGGGGATGCTGCAGCGAGATCTTCGGAGATGTGGAAGGGGACAAGATTTGAGAGATGGTGAGGAGTTGTTGGCGTCTATTGATGATGGTCAGAGAGCCAGAAACATGGGGTAGGGTTCATGGAGAGGATGATATGGCCTAGGGTTGGTAGTGGCAACGGAAGGAGTGTACCGGATGTACGCATGGGAAGACATTTGGGGCCGATTTAAAATGGGTTACCCCCCCCCGGGGGCCCATCCGGCCCACGCGTGAGGGGAGGTAATGGTATAGGTTTCTTACGGAATATTGCCGTCTTGGGGTTGTTTTACGAAAATAGGCGAAAAAGGGAGGGTGGGATGTGTCAGGTTTTGTGGGGTAGATGAATCAGCTTTTCATGTAGTTATTTTTGTGAAAGGCTAGTGGATTGTGCGGGAAATGGTTAGGGAAAGTAATCGGTATGTGGGGGGGAAAGGGTTGTCGGTTTTGAGAGTCTTAGTTTAGATGTAGGTGGGGTTGGGGTAAAGTTCAAAGGGCTTGTGGTTACTTAATGTTGATTTTGTGTATATATCATGGGCAATGAGAGTACAAAGGGGCGGCTTGAAAGTAGGATGGCCATAGCAGCATCCTTTATAGAACAAGTGTCGCAAACAGGGAAATTATGGTAGGATAGAGAGGGAGAGGGATTTCTCGGAGGGCTACAGGGACTTTCTTTTGGAGGGATTTAGGTCTTTTTAAGCTGTCAGGGGAATGGACGCTGGCCTTCCCATGGGGGGGGGTGTTGCAGAGGTCGATTGTGTGACGTGTGTGTGTGGAAATGTGTGAAGTGTGTGTGGAATTGTGTGAGGAAGGATGTTGAAGGTGATATTCATGGGTATTCAATGTAATGTTCTTGGTGTTATTGTGAAACACCGATGATTATAATTTATCGAAGGGATTCTTCATGTTTTGTAAGTATGTACAAAAGCATGTTAGTATATAAGCATATTTTAACCTGAATTATACATGTCTACCTATATATGAGAATGTAAACTTGTCATATTAATGAGTTTTTCTACCTGTTTTTTAAACTATTGGAACGTTTTGGTATTGTATTATACATGTAAGATCTTGACCTTGGGGTGTTTTTGCTTATATATATTGTTTTCAGATGTTTTTTCACAATTTTCTTATATATGTTCAAGTAATGAGGTTTTGATTTGTGTATAGCCAGGTGAAACTGGTCATTTTTCACTTGGGGGGGGGGTAGTAGTGTAAGTAATTCTCTGCAATAGCAGGTCATGTGGATACACATGTCATATTATTTTAGATGTCCCCCTAATGTTGATCCATTCTCTGTATGGATGTGATGTATAGATTATCTCCGGACAGTGTAAATAATCTGTCTGCTGGAGGGAATAATTGGATAAATTTATTTATTTTCCCTGTGGTAGGTTTATGTGTGTAAGCGTGTTTTAGGGTGATATATTATTAAGACGCTAATTTTACTATCAAGGACTGGTTGGTGGTTATGAGGGCGTGATGGCAGACACGGTTACTAGGCATGGGGGGGGGGGTTTGAAAGATGTGCACGATATTAATTAGTTAACCATAGGGTATATGAGGGTACGGGTGGATTGTGTTCTATGGTGGATGGTTGAGCCATCAGGTTCAGACATTCCTTGTATTATAGTGTCAGCCGTTTAGCTGGCTGGATTGTGTTTATATATATATTGTCATTGAAGTTTTTTAATGCTTTTACAAATGTGTTGTATAAGAGATTTGTCACTGTGTATCTAAGGTGAAATGGCACGTTTTCATGGGGGGGGGAGTGTAAAGCTTTACTGGGTGGGTTGTATAGTATGTGGTATGTTGTATGTATGTATATATGTGTGTGTGTGTGTATGATGTATGTATATGTAAAATATATCAATATTTTTATATATGTATATGTATATATATATATAGTGTAGTAGGTGTATGTATGACCACCTTTTCATGTGAAGCACAGTACGTACAAGCGGTGTTTGATTTGAGTGCAGCCAGTTCTGTCATTATATGTGTGTTTCTTCAGTACTGTGTAGTCACAGTTGATTATTGTTCACTGCCTGTATCTTGTTACATATTGATTATGTACCCATATATTTTGTACCTGAGTTTTAAATAAAATATAAAAAAAAAAATTTCTTGACGTGTACGTGTGTGTGTGTGTGTGTGTGTGTGTGTGTGTGTGTGTGTGTGTCCTCTCACGCAGAGGAAGTCCTTAATTGGCTTGTTTCCACCACCAACACCACCACACTCCACCACATTCCACCACCACCACCACATTTCACCATCACCACATTCCACCACCACCACCACATTTCACCATCACCACATTCCACCACCACCACCACACTCCACCATACTGCACCACCACCACTGCTCTCCCCTAGCACTACCACCTCATTCCACCGCCACTTTGCTCCACCAAAACCACCACCACGCACTCCATCATTACCACCGCTACCACCTCCACAACAACCACCACCACCACAATCACCACACTCCATCACTACCATCCACACTCCACTAGACCACTACCGCCACCACCACCACCGCGAACACTACCTGCCACCTACACCCACCCGCGAACCACCACTTACAACACGCCAAAACCCCACCACTAACCACCAACCGCACTACTTACACCAACTCACTCCAACTTTCCACCACTACCACACTACCACAACGAAACGACCACACTAACCTACCCACACTCCACCAACCACCACCCCCCCCACCCCAACCATACCCCTCCACCAACAGCAACCTGAACCCCAACCCCCCGTAACCCGACCTAAACCCCACACCCCTATCAATAAACGCGCCACCGCCCCCACAACCCAACACCCTACACCACCCTCCCAAGAACACCCCCACACCGCCCCTCCCCCACCCCCCACAGAACCCCACCCACCAAAACCCCACCCCAAGCACAAGATTGCGCCCTCATGAGCGCAGGGGGCCCCCCAGAGTTTACGAAACCGCGCCCCCGCCCCCTCCCGGACCCCACTCCCCGCGCGGCCGACCCCCTCCCCCCCCAGCCCTTGGGTCCCCCGCGCAACCCCCCCCCTCAACCGCCACCACCCCCTCACCCTCCCACCTCCCCCAACCCCCCCCCCTCCCCGCCCCCCCCCCCCCCCCTCATCCCCGGGTCCCCCCCACCAACCACACCCACATCACACTCACAACTTACCCTCTCATATTCCATTCACTCGGGGGCAAAACACGTCCAAACACAAGAAAAAAAACTTCTAAAAAAAAACTTCTTTAGCGAGATAAGGCCGTGTATCCTTTCCACATGATCCCAATTCCCACTACTTACTTTCCCCCCCCCACCCCCACCCCTACTTAAACTGTAATACTTTCCCCCATCAAGGGAACCCTACATCTACTTCTTTCTCACCTCGGGTTCTTAGAATAAACATGCATGGAAGTGTTGTTTACTAATTATTTAAATAGGCTAACACTTACTAACCCCTGATAATTAATATTATTTTACAAAACCCACTAATAGGCATTATTACATTAAACCCTGGTAATTACCTTACTTAACCCTGTGGGGCCAGCCAGGGTCCCCCCCAGCCTGCAAGTGAGAGAGAAGGAGGGACCTGTATGTCTCTGAGGTTTGTGTCTAGTCTCCCAGGGCTGGTGACAGAGCAAGACAACATCTCCAAACTTAACTCGGGATGCTAAGGCCTCAGCCCCCGTGAAAGTGGGCAGCACAGTCTCCGAGCCAACAAACACAGCTCGCTTTAGTGGTAGGCAAAGGGCGGCGCAGAGAAGGTGAAAGTTAAGGCATACGCCCCAGCTACACAACACTACCCACCTCCACTACCCTGACCCACCACCACCACACCTAAAGACTCCACAGCTCCCAGCCCCGTCACCTCCCGCCACCCGCGCCACCCCCCCCACTCGCCCCGTCGGACCCCCGCCGCCCCGCGCTCTTGAGGAGGGGGGCCACCCACCACACTCCACCACTGCCACAATCACCACACTCCAACCATCACAACCATACGCCACCCACCACCACTCGCCGACCACCATCACAACCATACGCCACCACCACACCACGCCAACTAACCATAACGCCACCAACCACACACCCACCATCACCGCACCACCCCACTCCACCACCACACTCTTCCACCACCACCACCCACACCCACCACCACACTCCTCCACCACTCACCACCCACGCCCACCACCACACTCCACCATCAACAACCACCACCCACACTCTGCCAGTAGTGACTTTTTTTTTTTTTTACTGTGTACTTGTGTAGTATACTTAGATAATCCCAGCTACGTTATAGAGAGGCTCCCTGGGTCTACTATGGCGTCACAAAAACCCATCACGTGTGGACAGCAGGCTGCAGGTTGCAGGTTGCAGTCAGCAGGCCTCACGAGCAGTTCAATGCTAGTTATAGACAAGATGGCAATTTTCTAGGCTTCCCTCAAGACTCTCTCATAATTATACGCCTCCAGACATCCAACGGTGTATTTCTTACTCCAATAAAATCCTCCTCACCACCAAACTAAACCACCAGCACCACCCATTACAGCTCTCCTCCCCCACTTCCACCACCACACTCCACAACCATTATCAACACACTCCGCCACCCCCACCACCATCACCACCATCACCACATCACCTACCACCACACCTTCCACATGCACTTCTACAACCATCAATGTTATTACTACTACTTACCAACACAGTTTAAATTGCCAGTTCTTTTTGCATGTTAAAACCAAACAGTTAAGAAAAACATCCTGGGCAAGAAGACAGTGGAACATACTTTATAGGTAAATAAATACATGTATACGTATATAATAGGTGTTATAGGTATTTAAGCTGTATAAACACGGCATGAAACGCAACGCTTACCACAAAAGTTGTTTAAACAGCAATAATATGCAGGCAGGGCGTCCATAAAAGTTTTGCAGGGCGTCCCCTCAGGGAAGGTTCCTTGATGTTGGAAGGGGCTCTTGATTTAGGGAATTTGATCTGTGCTCCAGTTCCCCGAATTAAGCCTGAATGCCTTCCACATTCCCCCCCAGGCACTGTATAACCCTACGGGTTTAGCGCTTCTCCTTGATTATAATAATAATAATAATATAATGGCAGGGCGTCCATACAACTATGGCGGGACTTTCCATACTACTATAGTGATGAAGGTAAAAACAAGTGGTTCAGCAATGCAGAATACCACTTGATAAGTCAGATAAATATGGACACGCCCATAAATGTACTGATAAATATGTTTTCTCCGGAATAAAATGACTTAGGCAAATTTCCAATAGCTTATGCAATATATGTTTTAAAAATTAATTAAATACATAATGGATGTTTTTAGTTAAACGTGGGGACTGAGAAACCTGGTAATTATTTTATGATACAAATCACTATCAGGTTCGGTGAAGAAATTCATTAAAAAGATACGGAAGAATAAAAACCTGCCTTGAAAATCCAGAAAGTACTACACCAGATATTTTAGTCTTTGCACATTTCAACCTCCCAAACTCCAGCAGACTATGTATACTACATTGCTACAAATCCTTCAGACTTCATATAAACCCGTGATGTCCAAGCACCAGCACCTGTGGGTGACTCACGAAATCGTAATGACACGATTGCAAAAAAACCATGCCACGGACGGGGATAGAACCCGCGATCAGAGAGTCTCAAAACTCCAGACCGTCGCGTTAGCCACTCTTTCCTGTATTCTCTTTCAATTTTCTTCTTTTACATGCCCTACCAAATTCATCCCCCAACCCTCTGCAACTTCTCTTCAGAATCACCCAAGAGCACAGTGTCCATCAGCAAAGAGCAACTGTGACAACTCCCCACTTTATGTGTGATTCTCTATCTTTTAACTCCACACCTCTTGCCCAAGACCCTCGCATTTACTTCTCTTACAACCCCACAATAATTATTTGAAAAACCCACTGTGACATCACACGTCCCTTTAAAGGGCCCACTTTCAGGGGGAAATAATCTCCCTTTTTCCCTAAACCAAATTTGAGCCTCAAAATTCCGTAAAAACTCTTCACTGCTTCGTAACCCACCTCCTATACCATAAACCCGCAAAAATCTGCCCCATTTCCCCACTACCACCCCGTCATAAAGCCTTTTTCCCAAAACCATAAATGCCACAAAAAACCCCTTTTAGCCTTATCAAAAAAGTTTTACTTAATTTTTTCATGTAAACCCGGTCCACAAACCCCCCTACCCTTTCCCAAAGCCCCTTGTTTCATCATCCTATTCTCCGTCTTTGTCTAATTCTTTCAATAATAACTTTCCTACCTTTACCGGTTACTCAACGACTTTTCCCCCCATAATTTTTGCCCTCTTTTTCCCCCTTTTCCTTTAAACAAAGGGGAAAATGCAGCTCTCTCCAATCCCTAGGTACCTTACCCTCTTCCCAAAATTTAATAAATAATAGCACCAACCCTCCAAAACATTTCCCACCCCTTTTAACATTTTTATCTAAATCCCATCAATCCAGTGCCTTCCCCATTTCATTTTACCTACTGCCTCACGAACTTTTTCCCCCCCACCACAACTGGCTCTTCCCACTCCTACAAGATTTTTTTCCCCCTTGCCCTACATGAAATCACGCTTCCTATCTTCATCAACATTTAACAATTCCTCAAAATATTTTCTCCATCTTCCCAATACCCTAACCTCCTATCAACTTCCTCTCCTATTTTAACTGACAAACCTTTTGTTTTAGGCTTCCTTAACTTGTTAATCTCCCCCCAAAACTTTTTTCTTATTTTCAACAAAATTTGTTAAACATCTCACCCACCTCTCATTTGCCTCTTTTTACTTTGTTCACCCCTCCTTAACCCCTTTTCTTTTTTCCCATATTTCTCTCTCCTTTCTCATTTTTTCTTTGTAAAAACTTCTCATATGTAACTTTTTCTTCCCTTACCAATGCCCTCTTCCCCCCGCACCCATTTTCCTGAAAATCGCAAATTTGCTGAACATTTAAACCCACTACTTTTTTAAAACCTCCCCCATACCTCTTGACCCCTTTGCCTATGCCTCATTAGCCATCAATCCCCCAATATTTTTTTTTTTATTTTAACTAACTGCCCCCTCTTTTAGTTTATAAACCCTTACCCTCTTTACCTGATGCTTCTATTCTCCTTGTATCCCCCTCTACCTTTTACTTCCCTACTCTACATGCAAAAAACTTAAATTGTAAATACAATTTTGGAAACGCACGTACCTCAAATATTAGTTGGGTCGACATCCTAAAAATCTTCCCCAAAGGGAGATTAAAATAGAGGGTTTTCCAAAAACCGTCTACTGTAGAGAACTGGGAACTTACGTACATGAGGGGTTCACCCCTCCCACAGAAACTGTCTTTATATTTTACTTTCACTTTATTGTAGCTGAAACTCTTGAATTTCCAATTTCAGGTGACCACGACGTTTATTATTTCTAGTCCTCTATTCACGCCCATACATCCTATCGGGCGGATTAAAACCCAAATTTTTTTTCATTACACTCTCCAAGTTTTTTATATTTCCAATTTCAAAGCCCTTAAATTTTGGGGTTTTGGTTCTCTCCTGGGTAAAAAATTTTTTTAAAAGTCACCCCAACACAATATTCTTTAAAAAGTATTACATTATTCAGTGTTTACACACTAATTTCAGGAAAATTTAAAGGAAATTTTCCATATCGTCCTTGAGTTCATTCACTCGTGACAACACTTTCCCTCGGAACAGCCATCTTGCCTGCATGTGCAGAAAATTCACTTGCTTTCCTTAACTTCTTCATATCGTTTACCAAACAACGTGATATATGTGGCCGCTTTTCATGTAGTTCACCAGTTTTCTTCCTTTTCGCCCTCACCAAAATCTTCATGTTTTTTTTTCTTGGTTAGAAACTTGTTCATATTACGCTACAGTTAAACACGTCTGTGGGTACGGTAAAATGAGAAAGTGACTCATTACATTCCCTGGAAAGTTAACACGTCAGTGACGAAACCAATCACGTAGTGGACGACACAAGTTATAAAGATGTAAACAACGAAAAAGATCGGGAACCAAACACAGACGGTGACTATTAAAAATTTACTTTTATCATAATGCCCTTTGACCTAGAAAATTTAAACACTATTTGCTATTATAACATACTTTATCATTTAAACGACATCTGTTCGAAAAAATTGTAAATCTAATGATTTAGTTAATTATACAATAAATACAGTCAAAATACTGAGATATTTTGATTAAGACGATGAATTTAGGACAAGATTACTACAATCTTGCGGCACCCATGTGCATGAACAGTGGCACACTAGTGTGTCACGGCACCCTCGTTGAAAAAGAGTGTATTAGTGTTGGGGGTAAATTCAGCCTCCACCACCTTGAAAAGTAATTCGCCTTTATTATCTATTACCCTGATATATATTATTACTGCTCTCTCTTTCTTTCACTCTCCCTCTCTCTTATTATATTATTACATATATACAACACACCAAAACACACACACACATATATAATATAATATATATATATATATATAAAATATAAATATATAAAATATATATATATATGTGTGTGTGTGTGTTTGTATATATATATATAATATATATATATAATAATATATAATATATATATATTTTATATAAATATATTATATATATATATATATATATATATAATATTATATATTTTAATGTATATATATATATATATATATTATATAATATATATATATATATATATATAAAATATATATAATATATATATATGTCGTGCCGAATATGTAAAACTGGTCAAATTAAACAAGAACTCATTTAAAATTAAGTCCTTTCTAAAAATTTTCTCTTATAAGTTTAAAGATATATTTTTTTCATTAATGTTGACGTAAAAATTTATAATTTTGCACCAAAAGGAACTTAGAAAACTTACCTAACCTTATTATAACAAGGGGCAATTTATTTTAGCTTAACCCAACTAAATATATTTTTTTTTTGTTACAATAATTAAATACTAAAAAAACACAGTGAAATATATTTTTTTCGTGGTCGAAGATTTTTGGGGAAATTATTGCA
>NW_026472293.1:0-11817 GCF_026875155.1 Cherax quadricarinatus
AAGCAAAAAATTTTGGGACTCACAAAATAAGTAATTGGAATATGCACTAATTGCACACACAGTATAAAAGGGACTAAAAAAAGTAGTGGTAAAAAAGAATTAAATGGACAGGTAGCAACCATGAATAACATTAATTTGGAGTAAGGTTTGACTTGCAACACAAAATTATGAGCAATTAATAACAATTAAGACATAAAAAGTATATGAGGAATTTGGGTATTAGCTAGTAAAGAAAAAAAATGATAATGCAAAATAATGCAATAGGAACGTACACTAATGCACCACACGTATATATGTTTTTAAAGGGACACTTATCTATCTGTTACAGAAATGTCAGCTTTTCTTAGGAAGGTAAGAAATCACGTTCATTTGAGTTTGGTGTATTGTTGTCCTGTTGAAGTTTTTCTAACTAGTATTTTCCCATTTTGAGTGAAACACTGATGTACAGTATTTTGTTTTCCTGTTTAAGTTTTCTCAACCTGAACAGAAGGTTTTGACTTTTTCCCTCATTAGACACTCATTGATGAACACTCCATTTTTCATTGTAATTGCTGTTTTAAAGGGTCCTTTCTTTTATCATGTGAATGAAGCCCTGATCATAATACTGTGTTTACTACCTTGTTTTCCTAGCAAACGTATTTCTTTGATTCATTGTTTTGCACGATAACTTTTACGTGGTCCTTTTATTATCCTGATAGCAGTTTCTTTGCACTGTTCTTGGGTTATTTCACTAGGAATGTTGGACTGTTTATTATAACTGCATCAACAACTATCTTGTTCAGTTTGTCGTCTTGGAAATAAAGGTATTCATTCAGTCTATTGTGAAATGTTTATTCCAGTCCTTGATTGCTTCTTCACCTTCATATTTAGGGTTATTTGCTCAGTGTGACGGGCTATAGCTGTATTCAGAGTATTTTCTGTGTCAGCACTTCCTGATGTAATCTTCTCTTCCGGGTTTTTGGATCTTGTTCTTGAGGTTGGTTATCTTGGGATTCTCGTCGCACAAGTGTTGCTTTATTATCTTTGATTTTGTTTTCTAGAGCGACGATGTAGCCCCTGATATTGTCAGGAATAATCATACCTGAGTTATCATGGGGGAATCCTTTGAAGGAGTGGAGTTGGAGGGAGAGTCAGCCATGTTTGTTGTTGTTGTTCCCTGGGTGGTGGTGGTGAGGGGGGCTTGATACACTGGCATCCTGCTGGGTAGACAAGTCGATTTCTAGGGTCCTTGGTGTTATTCTTTTTTCTACGATATTGTTTTTCTGCGATATCCTTTCATAGTATCACTAAAGTAGATACTGTGTAGCTATGGCAGAGAAGGCTTGGTTTCCCTAGCTTGGGTTAAGTGATTGTCTGGCAGCGGAGGCATGTTTGGGTTAGCAGGGCTGTCTCCTTAGATCTTCAAATTTTGTCAGATTTGGGTTACAGTCTTAGTATGGTATAAACCTTGGTAATAAATACCGACAAGTTGGTTTAGAAAGACCCCGTAAGCAAACACTATAACATTTTTAATTAGAAAACGTTTCGGTCCTGGGCCCTTGATCACTTCTAAATACAGAGGTAGAAAGACATTACATATATATACAGGGGACCCCCGGTTAACGATATTTTTTCACTCCAAAGTATTTCAGGTGCCAGTACTGACCGAATTTGTTCCCATAAGAAATATTGTGAATAGATTAGTCCATTTAAAGACCCCCAAACATACACGTACAAACGCACTTACATAAAAATCCACTTACAAATTGGTCACATTCGGAGGTAACGTTATGCGGGGTCCACTGTATAGGCGGAGAGCGGGGTGTGACGCACGTGACCTGAGGAATGTCATAAGAACATAAAAAAGGAGGAACACTGTGGAAGGCCTACGGCCCATGCGAGGCGGGTCCTTATCAAAACAACCTCTACCTATGATGAGGACGGGTAGACGATGAAATCATGTGACCCTGTGTTTTTTGGGGTTGGTGCTGTTTAAAAGTATCATGTATGCCAATGTTTTTGAAATTTTGTAGTTTCCAGTGTTGCGTTCTATAGTGTCAGTGACGGCGATTAGTGAGGCTTCTAGGCACCGTCGGCGTCTGGGGTCTGGTTCGGTGAGAACAAGTTGTGCCTCATTCCAGTTCATCAAAGCACCGTGGAGTCTCTGTGGAGGACACATGGGGTACCTACATCGTCTCTGTTAAGGCATTTCGATGCTCATTCAGGCGGACTGCAAAAATCTCTGTCTGTCTCGCCTACATATTTCTTGGGACAGAACCCACAGGGGATAGTGTAGACACCTGCTTAGAAGTTAGAGGTGTGGGGCTGCGTTTCGTAGTGAGGTCTTTGATAGATGATGTGTTTAGGGTGGAAACGTTGATGTTACTCATAGCAAGTGCCCTGCGAGTATTCGTGGCAACATCGCCACATGGGAGTACTATGAACTGTTTGGGGGGCTGTTCCATGGGCGGTTTGTTGGGGATAGCTTGTGCCTTGAGTCTGCAATCTCGGATGAAGAAAAGATGGGAACTGAAGACGTGAAAAGGGCTTGTGTTATGTAAGTGCATTCTTACTAGAAAACAAGGCCTGGAGATGCGAAGAGCTCTCAAGAAGAAGCCAATGAGGACTCCTCTCTTAGTGCGGGTGTCTTGGGTGTGAATAAAAGTGTTAAGATCGTCCTTGTTGGTAGGTTTTCTATACACTTTGAAGAGAAGTTTGTCACTGTCGGGAGACTGCATAGTAGAACGTCGAGGAAGGAAGTTTCCATCATTTCGAGTTCAAGTGTAAACTTTATTGATGGTTCAACTGCATGATCTTGTTGAAAAGGGCCTGGATATTGAGACGTCTCGGATAGAAAACCAATATATCATCAACGTATCTTAGCCAGGTAATGGTGTTGGGAATGAGGGTGCTGAATTTCTCTGTCTCCGGGTTTTTCCATAAGAGGTTGGCAAGCACAGCACTGAGCGGGCTGCCCATTGCCATCCCAAAGCATTGTTTGTAACATTGTCCTGATACTTGAAGAAGTTAAATTAACACAAAGTTCCACTAGATTGATGAAATCTAGAAGAGGAAAAAGGGAGGTCGGGGTTTTTTTCAGTGAGCCTCTGTCTCAGAATGTTGATTGCAGCGTCAGTAGGAACGTTTGGGAAAGAGGGCTGTGACCTTTACCAAAAACAAAAGCATGGCTTCCTTCAATGTCCAGCCCCCTTTACCAACGTTCCTACTGACGCTGCAAACAACATTCTGAGACAGAGGCTCACTGAAAAACCCCACCTCCCTTTACCCTTTTAGATTTCATCAATCTAGTGGAACTTTGTGTTAATTTCAACTTCTTCAAGTATCAGGAAACTGTTACAAACAATGCTTTGGGATGGCAATGGGCAGCCTGCTCAGTGCTGTGCTTGCCAACCTCTATATGGAAAACCTGGAGACAGAGAAATTCAGCACCCTCTTCCCAACACCATTACCTGGGTAAGATACGTTGATATATATTGGGTTTTTTATCTGAGACATCTCAATATCCAGGCCCTTCTCAACAAGATCAATGCAGTTGGAACATCAATAAAGTTTACAAATTGAACTCGAAAATGATGGCAAACTTCCTTTCCTCGACGTTCTACTGTGCAGATCTCCCGCAGTGACAAACTTTTCTTCAAAGTGTATAGAAAACCTACCAACAAGGACGATCTTATACACTTTTAATTTACACCAAGACACCCGCACTAAAAGGAGTCCTCATGGTTCCCTTTTTGAAGCTCTTCGCTCTCCAGGCCCTTTTTTTCTAGAAGAAGAATGCACTTACATAACACAAGCCTTTAAAACGTCTTCATTCCCATCTTTCTTCATCCGAGATTGCAGACTCAAGGCACAAACTATCCTCAACAAACCGCCCATGGAACAGCCCCCTAAAAAAGTTCATATATCCCATGTGGCGATGTTGCCACGAATACTCGCAGGGCACTTGCTATGAGTAACATCAACTTTTCCACCATAAACACATCATTTAAACAAAGACCTCACTACGAAACGCAGCCCCACACCTCTAACTTCTACAGCAGGCGTCTACACTATCCCCTGTGGGTTTTGTCCCAAAAAAATATGTAGGCGAGACAGGCAGAGATCTTGCAGTCCGCCTGAATGAGCATCGAATGCCTCTAACAGAGACGATGTAAGGTACGCATGTGTCCTCCACAGAGACTCCACAGGGCATTTGATTTAACTGGAATGAGGGACAACTCGTTCTCACCGAACCAACCTCAGATGCGATGGTGCCTAGAAACCCACTAATCGCCGTCACCGACACTATAGAACGCAACACTGGAAACTACAAAATTTCAAAACATTGGCATACATGATACTTAAGCAGCACGAACCCAACAACACAGGAGTCACATGATTTCAATTTTACCCGTCCTCTCATAGGTAGAGGTGTTTTGATAAGAACTTTCCTCGCATGGGCCAGTAGGCCTTCCACATGTTCCTCCATTCTTATGTTCTTATGACATTCCTCAGGTCACGTGCGTCACACCTCACTCTTTCCCCCTTATATATGGTGTAAAAGTCTTTCTACCTCTGTATGTTAGAAGTGATCAAGGTCCCAGGACCGAACATTTCTAATAAATATGTTATAGTTTTGCTTACGTGTCTTTCTAAACCAACAGTCTTAGTATTCTTGGGTCATTTTTTGGCCTTTTGTGGGTTCATGTAGTTGTACCTTCAATTGGCCATCACAAGCTTGATGAGCGATGGTTTCTTGAAGAATAAGAGCTGCTAGGGTGCCGCTGCTGCCAAATGCCTCTGCCGACAAATTCATAATACGCATAATGGATAGCCCTGCTAACACATAAGTAAAAAAAGAAACCAGGACCTATTGTGCCACCACCAGGTTTTTTCCCTTTCCCGTAACATGTTTGGAATTGCCAGGAAGAAAGACTTCTTGATATCAGATTTATCATAATTCATGGTATTAGTAGTGGAATTCAGCAAAAAAAAAAAATCTAGTTAGATTTAACATAGGATAAACCAATACAGTTTTTCTTGTTTTTTTTATGGATTTGTTATGTGTGATTTTGCTTTTATGTATGACCTTACTTCTACCAGGAATTTGGTATATGCAGTTAAAAATGCTTTTGTGGAATTGGAGTGGGTGGTTGCTGTGCATTTTCACTTATATGATATTCCAAGCACAAGCACCACTTGACTTACACGACTATCTTTTTAAATGTAACTCTGAATTAATTTATATGATCTTTCATAAAGAAACACTTTAAATATAAACAGAGTTTATTATATAACTGTATGCAAGGGTTCTAAAGGAATGTAAAAGGAGCTTAGCAAAACCTTTGGCTAATCTTTTCAACATATCACTACAAACTGGCATGGTGCCAGATTAGTGGAAAATGGGAAATGTGATACCTATTTTCAAAACAGGTGACAGGTCCTTAGCTTTTGAACATAGACCAATAAGCCTTTAAACCCCCATATGGGAAAATTTATGGAATCAATAATTTCCGAGGCAGTTCGCAGCCACCTTGAAAAGCATAAATTAATTCAACGAATCTCAGCAGGTTTTACAAAGGGGCGTTCCTGCCTTACGAATTTATTAACTTTTTTCACTAAGGTATTTGAGGAGGTAGATCATGGTAAAAGAATATGATATTGTGTATATGGACTTCAGTAAGGCTTTTGACAGGGTCCCACATCAGAGACTATTTAGGAAAATTAAAGCTCAGGAATAGGAGGAGAAATTTTTTCCTGGATAGAGGCATGGTTGACAAAAAGGCAGCAGAGAGTTTGCATAAATGGGGAGAAATCAGAGTGGGGAAGCGTCACCAGCGGTGTTCCACAGGGGTCAGTGTTGGGCCCCCTGCTGTTCACAATCTACATAAACGACATAGATGAGGGCATAAAGAGCGACATCGGCAAGTTTGCCGATGACACCAAAATAGGCCGTCGAATTCATTCTGACGAGGACATTCGAGCACTCCAGGAAGATTTGAATAGACTGATGCAGTGGTCGGAGAAGTGGCAGATGCAGTTTAATATAGACAAATGCAAAGTTCTAAATGTTGGACAGGACAATAAACCATGCCACATATAAACTAAATAATGTAGATCTTAATATTACGGATTGCGAAAAAGATTTAGGAGTTCTGGTTAGCAGTACAGTGGACCCCCGCATAGCGAACTTAATCCGTGCAAGAGGGCTGGCCGTTATGCGAAATGTTCGCTATGCGAATTAATTTTCCCCATAAGAAATAATGGAAATAAAATTAATCCGTGCAAGACACCCAAAAGTATGAAAAAAAATTTTTTTTACCACAAAAAAATGTTAATTTTAGTACACACAAACTGAAAAAGGCATGCACAATTACATGACACTTACTTTTATTGAAGATCTGGTGATGATTGATGGGATGGGAGGAGGGGAGAGCATTATCTTCTTACTGTTTAGAAGGGGAATCCCCTTCCATTAGGACTTGAGGTAGCAAGTCCTTTTCTGGGTTACTTCCCTTCTTCTTTTAATGCCACTAGGACCAGCTTCAGAGTCACTGGACTTCTTTCGCACAACATATCTGTCCATAGTGGCCTGTACCTCTCGTTCCTTTATGATTTGTCTAAAGTGGTTCACACAGTGTCATTGTAACAGTCACCAGCACGGCTTGCAATAGCTGTGTGAGGGTGATTTTCATCAAAAAAGGTTTGCACTTCAAGCCATTTTGCACACATTCCTTAATCTTTGAAGTAGGCAATTCCTTCAATTTCTCCTCTCCTCCTTTGAACCAGTTTCCCCAGGTCTGGCCTCTTGCTCTTGAAGTTGATCTATCAGCTCATCAGTGGTTAGTTCTTCATTGTCCTCCTCCACAACTCTTCCACATTCCTCCCCACTAACCTCCAACCCCAAGGACTTCCCAATTCCACAATTGATTCCTCAACTGGTATACTACTCCTCTCAGGGTTAGCCTCAAACCCTTCAAAATCCCTTTTGTCTACACATTCTGGCCACAGTTTCTTCCAAGCAGAGTTCAAGGTTCTCTTAGTCACTTCCCTCCCAAGCCTTACCTATAAGGTTTACACAATTGAGGATATTAAAGTGATCCTTCCAAAACTCTTTTAGAGTCAATCGAGTGTCTGTGGTCACTTCAAAGCACTTTTGAAACAGAGCTTTTGTGTACAGTTTCTTGAAGTTGGAAATGACCTGCTGGTCCATGGCTGCAGGAGAGGAGTGTATTAGGAGGCAAAAACTTCACCTTAATGAAGCTCATGTCCCCATAAAGTCGCTCTGCCACGTCTGTAGGATGACCAGGGGCATTGTCTAACACCAGGAGGCACTTAAGGTCTAATTTCTTTTCAGTTAGGTAATCTTTCACTTGGGGGGCAAATGCATGGTGTAACCAGTTATAGAAAAATTCCCTAGTGACCCATGCCTTACTGTTTGCCCTCCACAGCACACACAAATTATCCTTGAGGACATTCTTTTGCCTGAACGCTCTGGGAGTTTCAGAGTGATACACTAATAAAGGCTTAACTTTGCAATCACCACTAGCATTGGCACACATCAACAAAGTAAGCCTGTCTTTCATAGGCTTATGTCCTGGGAGTGCCTTTTCCTCCTGAGTAATGTAGGTCCTGCTTGGCATTTTCTTCCAGAACAGGCCTGTTTCATCACAATTAAACACTTGTTCAGGTTCCAGTCCTTCATTTTTCTATGTACTCCTTGAATTCATGCACATATTTTTCAGCCGCTTTGTGGTCCGAACTGGCAGCCTCACCATGCCGTATCACACTATGGATGCCACTACGCTTCTTAAATCTCTCAAACCAACCTTTGCTGGCCTTAAATTCACTCACATCATCACTAGTTGCAGGCATTTTTTAATTAAATCGTCATGCAACTTCCTAGCCTTTTCACATATATCGCTTGAGAGACGCTATCTCCTGCTAGCTGTTTTTCATTTATCCACACCAATAACAGTCTCTCAACATCTTCCATCACTTGCGATCTTTGTTTCGAAAACACAGTTAAACCTTTGGCAACAACAGCTTCCTTGATTGCCCTTTTCTTGCCCACAATAGAAGAGATGGTTGATTTTGGTTTCTTGTACAACCTGACCAGGTCGGTGATACGTACTCCACTTTCATACTTATCAATGATCTCTTTCTTCATTTCAATGGGTATTCTTACCCTTTGAGGTGTAGGGTTGGCACTAGAAGCTTTCTTGGGGCCCATGGTCACTTATTTTCCAGAAACAGCACCGAAAACACTGTAATAATACGAAATATTCCGAGTGTATGCTTGAATGTTACCGCGGAGGCTGGCTGGTAAACAATGGGACGGGGGGCACATGTGAGGCTGGCTGAGGGCGCACATTGGACGCGTCTCGGACGAAGGCCGCTGAGCGGGTTTTTGTCCACTATGCGGGGCAAAATTTTAGCGAACAAAGCGTCCGCTATGCAAGGTGTTCGCTATGCGGGGGTCCACTGTAATCTGAAACCAAGACAACAGTGCATAAGTGTTCGCAATAAAGCTAATAGAATCCTTGGCTTCATATCAAGAAGCATAAATAATAGGAGTCCTCAGGTTGTTCTTCAACTCTATACATCCTTGGTTAGGCCTCATTTAGATTATGCTGCACAGTTTTGGTCACCGTATTACAGAATGGATATAAATTCTCTGGAAAATGTACAAAGGAGGATGACAAAGTTGATCCCATGTATCAGAAACCTTCCCTATGAGGATAGACTAGGCCCTGAAACTGCACTCTCTAGAAAGACGTAGAATTAGGGGGGATATGATTGAGGTGTATAAATGGAAGACAGGAATAAATAAAGGGGATGTAAATAGTGTGCTGAAAATATCTAGCCTAGACAGGACTCGCAGCAATGGTTTTAAGTTGGAAAAATTCAGATTCAGGAAGGATATAGGAAAGTACTGGTTTGGTAATAGAGTTGTGGATGAGTGGAACAAACTCCCAAGTACCGTTATAGAGGCCAGAACGCTGTGTAGCTTTAAAAATAGGTTGGATAAATACATGAGTAGATGTGGGTGGGTGTGAGTGTATAGACCTGATAGCTTGTGCTACCAGGTCGGTTGCCGTGTTCCTCCCTTAAGTCAATGTGACCTGACCTGACTAGGTTGGGTGCATTGGCTTAAGCCGGTAGGAGACTTGGACCTGCCTCGCATGGGCCAGTAGGCCTTCTGCAGTGTTCCTTCGTTCTTATGTTCTTATGTTATTGCACAATATAAAAGTCAACTAAAATGCCGGCAACAATGGGCTAGTAACCCCTTTTCTTGTAATAATTACTAAAAAGAATAAGAAGAAGAAAATTGTCAAAGTGGGAAGTCTGAATGTGTGTGGATGTTGTGTGAATGATAAGAAAGAGATGATTGGGGATGTTATGAATGAGAAGAAGCTGGATCTCTTGGCTTTAAGTGAAACAAAGCTGAAGGGGGTGGGTGAGTTTCAGTGGAGAGGAATAAATGGGATTAGGTCAGAGGTTTCAAATAGAGTTAGAGCTAAAGAAGGAGTAGCAATAATGTTGAAGGATAAGCTATGGCAGGAAAAGAGGGACTATAAATGTATTAATTCAAGGATTGTGTGGAATAAAATAAAGGTTGGATGTGAGAAGTAGGTTATAGTAAGCATATATGCACCTGGGGAAGAGAGAAGTATAGAGGAGAGAGAGAGAGATTGGGAAATGTTGAGTGAATGCATGGGGAGTTTTGAACCAAGTGTGAGAGTACTTGTGGTTGGGGATTTTAATGCTAAAGTGGGTAAAAATGTTGTGGAGGGAGTAGTAGGTAAATTTGGGGTGCCAGGGGTAAATGAAAATGGAGAGCCTTTAATTGAGCTATGTGTAGAAAGAGGTTTGGTAATAAGTAATACATATTTTACGAAAAAGAGGATAAATAAATATACAAGGTATGATATAGCACGGAATGAAAGTAGTTTGTTAGATTATGTATTGGTGGATAAAAGGTTGATTGGTAGGCTCCAGGATGTACACGTTTATAGAGGGGCAACTGATATATCAGATCATTATCTAGTTGTAGCTACAGTTAGAGTAAGAGGTAGATGGGATAAGAGGAAAATGGCAACAACAAGTAAGAGGGAGATGAAAGTGTATAAACTAAGGGAGGAGGAAGTTCGGGTGAAATATAAGCAATTATTGGCAGAAAGGTGGGCTGGTGCAAGTATGAGTAGTAGGGGGGGTTGAAGAGGGTTGGAATAGTTTTAAAAATGCAGTATTAGAATGTAGGGCAGAAGTTTGTGGTTGTAGGAGGGTGGGTGCAGGAGGAAAGAGGAGTGATTGGTTGAGTGATAAAGTAAAGGGTGTGATAAAAGAGAAAAAGGTAGCTTATGAGAGGTATTTACAAAGCAGAAGTGTTATAAGAAGAGTAGAGTATATGGATAGTAAAAGAAAGGTGAAGAGAGTGGTGAGAGAGTACAAAAGGAGAGCAGATGATAGAGTGGGAGAGGCACTGTCAAGAAATTTTAATGAATTTTAAGTGTCACAAGTGCTATCACCAATCATTGCAACACTCTTTAACAAATCCATTGAATCCTCCACCTTCCCTACAGTACTCAAAATAGCAAGGGTCACCCCGATCCACAAAGGAGGAGACCAAACAGAGTTGAATAACTATAGGCCAATATCCAACTTACACCCTCTCTCAAAAATCTTCGAAAAATTAATTCATAAACGAATCTACTCCTACCTTATCTCCCAAAACATACTCAACCCCTGCCAATTTGGATTCAGGCCTAATAAAAATACTAATGATGCTATTATACACATGCTAGAACATATATACACTGCAATAGAGAAAAAAGAAGTCCCACTGGGGATCTTCATTGACTTAGGTAAAGCTTTTGATACAGTTGACCATGGCTTGCTCCAAGTAAAATTGTCACACTATGGTATAAGAGGGCACTCCCTCAACTACCTCAAGTCATACCTCAGCAACAGACGCCAGTATGTGTACGCAAATGGGGCAAACTCTTCTGCACAACCAATTACAGTTGGTGTCCCACAGGGAAGTGTCCTTGCCCTCTTTCTCTTTGTCCTATACATAAATGACCTACCAAATGCTTCGCAATTACTCAAACCCACACTATTTGCAGATGACACTACATACGTCTTCTCCCACCCGAGCCCAGTCACGCTAGCCAATACTGTAAATACCGAATTACAGAAAATATCTACCTGGATGAGGACTAACAAACTTACACTAAACATTGACAAAACCTACTTCATTCAGTTTGGTAACAGAGCTACAGATGTCCCCTCTTAACATAATGATAAACGGATCACCTATCACAAAGCTAACAGAGGGAAAATTCTTAGGAATCCACCTTGATAATAGACTCAAATTTCATACACATATACAACAAATTTCTAAGAAAATTTCCAAGACTGTAGGCATACTATTGAAGATACGGTACTATTCTCCACAGTCAGCCCTCCTGGCCCTATATCACTCTCTTATTTACCCCTATCTCACCTATGGAATTTGTGCATGGGGCTCAACAACAATTAACCATCTCAGACCACTAATTACCCAACAAAAGGCTGCAGTTAGAATGATAACAAATTCTCGCTACAGGCAGCACACTCCACCAATATTCAATACACTAAACCTACTCACCATACCAAACATCCATACTTATTACTGCACCTATTACATACATAGAACACTTAACTCTGATATTAACCCCCCCCCTCAAACATCTCCTTGCCAACCTCAACAGAACACATGACCATAACACAAGGCACAGATCACTCTTTGATGTTTTCCCCGTGTCCATCTCACACTATGCAAAATCAAACCCT
>NW_026472294.1:0-10927 GCF_026875155.1 Cherax quadricarinatus
CAAAAAAGGTCAGTGTGTTAACCCTGTACCTGCTGTCCTAAAAAGGGTCAGTTTTTAACCACTGTCCGTGCTGCCCTAAACAGGTCTGGTTAACCCACGTACCGTGCGTCCTAAACACAGGTCAGGTTTTAACCACGTCCCGTGCTGTCCAACAAGGTCAGTGTGTTAAACCACTGTACCGTCTGTCCTAACACGGTCCTGTTTTAAAACCACGTACCGGCGTCCTAACACAGGTCAGTGTGTTAACCACTGTACGTGCTCCAACACGGTCAGGTGTTAACCACTGTACCGTGCTGCCCCTAACAGGGTCGTGTTTTAAAACCCACTGTACCGTCGCCCCCTAACACAGGTCAGTGTTTTAAACCACTGTACCGTGCTGTCCAAAACGGGTCAGTGTGTTAACCACTGTACCGTGCTGTCCTTTCACAGTCGGGTTGTTAAGAAATAAGCAAGAAGGAACACCAGGAGGCCTACGGGCCCAAATGTGGGCAGGTCCAAGTTCCCGGTTTTAAAGCCAATGCCCAACAGTCAGGGCGGGTAAATTTCCCTTTTAAGGAAGAAAAAACGACAAGACCTGTGCACAAGCTGTCATCCAACTCACACCCACCATGTATTTATCCCCTATTTTTAAAGCACAAAACGTTCGGGCCCCTCGTAAGTACTTGGGAGTTTGTTCCACTCACCACAACTCTGTTACCAAACCAACTTTCCTAAACCCTTTCCCCGAATCTGAATTTTCCAACTTAAAACCATTGTACGAGTCCTGTCAAAGCTAGATATTTCAGCACGTTTTTTACATCCTTTTTTTTTCCCTTCTTCCATTTATACATTTTAAATCATACCCCCCCTAATTTCTACGCCTTTTAGAGATGCGGATTCGGGGCCCTCAGTCTTTTCTCAAAAGGAAAGATTTTGATCAGGAAAATTTGTCATCCCCTTTTGTATTTTTTCCCAGATCTTTTATATAAGAACATAAAAAACAAGTGTTCGCATCGCTATTCAGCTGTTGCATCGTTTTGGGGCCGTGCGGACGTGCTGGCAGTAGCCCCCTGTTTGGGTTGGTTTTGCGCAGTGTTGATGATTAGCTCTGGAAGACCTGTTTGGCGTCCCCCTACGAATTAAAGCAAGATGCCCCCCATCGAGCAACTTTACCAACAGCTTAAGGAAAAAATTAGGAAGCGAATTTAAGATTCGGCGACGACCCGAGGAAAACAAGAAGATCGTAGTAGTCCCCTGTTTGAGCCCTAGGTAAAGAAGGGAACTGGTCAGTGGCTGACAGCGGGAAAAGAATTGACGATCAAGAAACAAAATGGAAAGATAAAAAACGATAAAAGAAGAAAGAAACTCTGTGGAAATGTTTGGGGAAAACATATACATTCTCAGTGCAAACCCGACGAAGGAGTCGACTACTGGGAACATAACGACGAACGAACCAAGGAAGGAAAGAATATTTTTGTTTTTGGGGAAAGCCAATTTAGGTATATGGATAGGGCTTTCTGCTTAAAGGGACAGATAGGACAGAGTTTGCTTTCCTGGGGCGGGGTTTTTGGATATTGTTAGCCGTCGGATGACATATGAGGGAAGGGGAGCAACCTATTATCGTCCTCGTGCTAGGCAACGATTTTGGGAGACGTAGGAGTGAAGACCTGATTACAGGTATAGGTCACAATAGAAATAAAATTGGAGTAAGGGTGGGGAAACCTGTCATTGTGGGATTTTGCCAAGGGGAGGAGTTGGAAAATGAATGGTTGTCCAGGGCAATTGGGTCAATTTCTGGGGACAAATAAATGTAAGGAAAAAGCGGTAACATTTATTGCAACTGGGGCCCCTTTTATGGCGAAATGACATGTATGCCAGGGATGGGGTTCACTTATTTTTCTGGGGGGGAGCACTGGCAACCAGTGGAGGGAGCAGTTGGACTTTAAATAGGAAAAAGTTTGTGGTTGGGTTTTGGGGAGGAAAACAGTGAAGTCCCCGTGTAGTAATTTTAAATTCTAAGGGGGAAAATAATAAGCAAAGAGGAAAATTTAAAAGCCCGGGGGCTTTGGGTGATAAGGGCAGTAAAGGGTTTTTAGAAAACAAAATGGCAGGAAGGGTAAAGAGAAAGGAGAGTCTTTCAATGTTTATTATGTAATTGCCGTAGGTAGGGAAAAAGAGGACAGTTGGATTTTTTGTAGTGCAGGTAAAATTGATGTATTTGCCTTAAATGGGACTGGTTTAAATTTAAAAAGTCGGGACATCCTGGGAAAGTCAATTCAGGGTTTTAAATTGTTCCAAGTAGATAGAAGTTCGGGGAAAGGGGGGGGGGTGGCATTGTATGTCCGAGATCGCTTTAATGTTCATAAAAAAGGGGTATTAAGTCTGAAGTAACACATACAGAGTTGTTTTTGGATAGAATTTCAAGGGGCAATTAAAAAAAGATTTTTGGGGTGATATCCGTCCCCCCAAATTTGATAGGGCCAAAGGGGAAACTATGGGGGAAATTTTTAAAGGGCCCCAAGCCACGATAAATTTGTAAAACTAGGGGATTTAACTTTAGTCCTTTTTATTTGGGAAATTTTTTGACTGGGAAATTTTTGAATCAAAAACTTTTTAGAAGTATTTTAGGATTTTTTTTTGAAGCATTTGTGACGAACCCACAAGGGAAATAACCTGCTTGACTTTTAGTTTTGACAAACAATGAATCCCTTGTTAAATTTAGAAATTTAAAAGGAACTGGGTGTAGAGACCACAAATAATTATATTTAGATTGAATGGAAATATGAATAGCGATAACTCGTAACGTCCCAGTTTTCGCTTTGCAATTACGATGGGGTTGGGGAACACCCCCAAAAAAAAAAACCCCCCCCCCCCCCCCCCCCCCCCCCCCCCCCCCCCCCCAAAAAAAACCCCCCCCCCTTAAAAAAAAGGTTTTAAAGGGGTAACAAAAAGGGGGAGGGTATTTATGAATCGTATATTCTTAAGAGGGACATAAAAAAAAAGAAAATAAAAGGGGCTATGAAAATTAAATTCTAGGGATTTAAAAAATAACCCAAAAAATTTTCCAGGCCTATAGAACAAAAGTTAGAGATAAGATAGGTCCCCTTAAAAATAACTATGGGCACCTTACTGACAAAGAGAATGAAATGTGCTCGATTTTTAATAATTATTTTCTCTCAGTTTTTACACAGGAAGACACTAACAATATTCCAGTAATTAATTTTTATAGTGGGCTAGAAGAAGATAAATTATGTAACATCACAGTCACTAGTGAAATGGTTGTGAAGCAGATAGACAGACTGAAGCAAAATAAGTCGCCGGGTCCTGATGAGGTTTTTTCAAGGGTTCTTAAGGAATGCAAAATGGAACTCTGTGAACCATTAACTAATATTTTTTAATTTATATCTCTTCAAACAGGTGTAGTGTCTGATATGTGGAAGATGGCTAATGTAATTCCTCTTTTTAAAACAGGGGACAAGTCGTTACCGTCATATTACCTCCCAATAAGCCTGACCTCAATTGTAGGCAAATTACTAGAGTCAATTATAGCTGAGATTATAAGAAGCCATCTCGATAAGCATAGCTTGATTAATGATACTCAGCATGGATTCACAAGAGGCCGGTCTTGTCTAACTAATTTATTAACTTTCTTCAGTAAAGCTTTTGAGGCTGTTGACCACGATAAAGAATTTGATATTATTTACTTAGATTTTAGTAAGGCTTTTGATAGAGTTCCGCACCATAGACTGTTAAAGAAAGTGGCAGCTCATGGCATTGGGGGAAAAGTGCTCTCGTGGATCGAGTCATGGCTCACTGACAGGAAGCAGAGAGGTCCATAAATGGGGTTAAATCCGAGTGGGGATCTGTAACAAGTGGCGTTCCACAGGGATCATTCTGGGCCCGTTGTTGTTTATAATATATATCAATGATCTTGATGAAGGAATTACTAGTGATATGAGCAAATTCGCCGATGACACAAAGATAGGTAGGGTAATTGATTCAAACGTAGATGTTAGGGGAATTTCAGGAGGATTTAAACAAACTCTATTTTTGGGTCGGGAAAAGTGGCAGATGCATTTCCCAATGTAGAAAAATGAAAAAGGTTTCCCTGAAGTTTGGGGAGTCCCCCCATAACCCTAGTCCCTTATAAGTTAAATGATGTAGAATTTAGCCCTACGATTGCGAAAAAAGGAAAAATTGGGGGGTTTTGGTAAAACAAACAAAACCCTTTAAAACCCAAAACAGCAATGCCTAAGCGTACGTAAAAAGGCAAATTGATTACCCGGGATTTATAAACAAAAGTGTTTAAAAACACAGAAGTCCAGAGGTCCAAAACTGCAGGGTTTTTTACAACATTAGTAAGGCCTCACCTAGATTAAAAAAGCTCAGTTTCCCTTTTCTCTATATTACGAATGGACCTTTAATTCGTTTTTGAAAACATTCAGCGGAGGATGACTAAATAAATACATAGCCTTTGAAATCTTCCTTATGAAGAAAGATTGAAGGGACTTTAAGTTACTTTCACTTTAGAAGAAGAATGAGGGGAGACCTGATCAAAGTGTATAAGGGAAGATAGGTATTAATAATGGGGAAAATTAAAAAGGTCTTGAGAATGTCTCTCCAAGAGAGAACCCGCAGTAATGGATTTAAATTAGATAAGTTTAGATTTAGAAAGGACATAGGAAAGTATTGGTTTGGAAATAGGGTAGTTGATGAGTGGAACAATCTACCTAGTTGGGTTATTGAGGCTGGGACTTTGGGTAGTTTCAAATTTAGGTTGGATAAGTACATGAGTGGGAGGGGTTGGATTTGAGTGGGACTTTCACATCAGAGCTTATTTCTTGGATGGCATTGAAAATTGGGTTGGGCAAATGTTTTGTTAGTGGGATGAATTGTAAAGGACCTGCCTAGTATGGGCCAACAGGCCTCCTGCAGTTTTCCTCCTTTCTTATGTTCTTATGTTCTTATGAAGGAACACTGCAGAAGGCCTACTGGCCCATGCGATGCAGCTCCAAGTCTCCTACCGGCTTAAGCCAATGCACCCAACCGAGTCAGGTCAGGTCACATTGACTTAAGGGAGGAACACGGCAACCGACCTGGTAGCACAAGCTATCAGGTCCAACTCACACCCACCCACATCCACTCATGTATTTATCCAACCTATTTTTAAAGCTACACAACGTTCTGGCCTCTATAACTGTACTTGGGAGTTTGTTCCACTCATCCACAACTCTATTACCAAAACCCGTACTTTTTCCCATATCCTTCCTGAATCTGAATTTTTCCAACTTAAAACCCTTGCTGCGAGTCCTGTCTAGGCTAGATATTTTCGCACACTATTTACATCCCTTTAATTTTTTTCCTGTCTTCCATTTATACACCTCAATCATATCCCCCCTAATTCTACGTCTTTCTAAAGAGTGCAGATTCCCGGGTCCTTAGTCTATTCCTCATAGGGAAGGGTTTCTGATACATGGGATCAACTTTGTCATCCCCCCTTTGTACATTTTCCAAGCATTTATATCCATTCTGTAATACGGTGCCAGAACTGTGCAGCATAATCTAAATGAGGCCTAACCAAGGATGTATAGAGTTGAAGAACAACCTGAGGACTCCTATTATTTATGCTTCTTGATATGAAGCTAAGGATTCTATTAGCTTTATTGCGAACACTTATGCACTGTTGTCTTGGTTTCAGATTACTGCTAACCAGAACTCCTAAATCTTTTTCGCAATCCGTAAATTAAGATCTACTTTATTTAGTTTATTGTGGAAATGGTTATTGTCCTGTCCAACATTTAGAACTTTGCATTTGTCTATATTAAACTGCATCTGCCACTTCTCCGACCACTGTATCAGTCTATTCAAATCTTCTGGAGGTGCTCTAATGTCCTCGTCAGAATGAATTCGTCGGCCTATTTTGGTGTCATCGGCAAACTTGCTGATGTCGCTCTTTATGCCCTCATCTATGTCGTTTATGTAGATTGTGAACAGCAGGGGGCCCCAAAATGACCCCTGTGGAACACCGCTCGTGACGCTTCCCCACTCTGATTTTTCCCCTTTATGCAAACTCCTGCTGCCTATTTGTCACCATGCCTCTATCCAGGAAAAAATTTCTCCTCCTATTCCCTGTGCCTTAATTTTCCTCAATAGTCTCTGAAGTTGGACCCTGTCAAAAGCCTTACTGAAGTCCAATACACAATATCATATTCATTACCATGATCTACCTCCTCAAATACCTTAGTGAAAAAAGTTAATAAATTCGTAAGGCAGAAACGCCCCTTTGTAAAACCATGCTGAGATTCGTTGATTAATTTATGCTTTTCAAGGTGGCTACGAACTGCCTTTGGCAATTATTGATTCCATAAATTTTTCCCCCTATGAGGTTAGGCTTATTGGTCTATAGTTCGAAGCTAAGGACCTGTCACCTACTTTGAAAATAGGTATCACATTTGCCATTTTCCACTTATCTTGCACCATGCCAGTTTGTAGTGATATGTTGAAAAGATTTGCCAAAGGTTTGCTAAGTTCCTCTTTACATTCCTTTAGAACCCTTGCATACAGTTCATCAGGGCCTGGGGATTTGTTAGGTTTTAATTTATCTATTTGCCTAAGGACCATGCCACTTGTGACCCTAATCGTGCACAGTTTATTATCGTCCTGTTCTACATAATTTATCATTTCTGGAATATCGCTGGTATCCTCCTGTGTAAAAACTGAGAGGAAGTATGTGTTAAAAATTCTGCACATTTCCTTATCACTGTCAGTGAGCTGACCCGAGGAACTTTTGAGTGGGCCTATCTTGTCCCTGATCTTACTTCTGTATACCTGAAAGAATCCTTTTGGGTTAGTCTTCGATTCTCTTGCAACTTTAACCTCATAATCTCTTTTTGCTTTTCTAATTCCCTTTTTTATTTCTCTCTTTAACTGAATATATCGATTTCTTAATTGCCCCTCTCCTCTTTTGATTTGCCTATATATGCCTCTCTTTTGACCAATCAGATATTTTAATCTATTGTTCATCCATTTAGGATAATTTTTGTTTGATCTGATTTCCCTATTTGGAACATAATTTGACTGAGCAGCTAGAACTATGCCCTGGAAAGTGTCATATCGGCATCCATCACCACCTACCTGACCCTTAGTCAGGTCATTCCAGTTCAGCCCACCTAAGCAATTTTTCAGTCCTATGAAATCAGCCAAGCGAAAGTCAGGGACGGAGACTTGATTGCCATTAGTAGGGGAATTCCATGATATATTAAAACTGAGTGATTTGTGATCACTTTCCCCAAGCTCATCATTCACCTCAAGATTATTAATTAGTGTTTCCCTAGTGGCAAGAACCAAGTCAAGGAAGTTATTTCCCCTAGTTGGCTCTGTCACAAACTGTTTTAAAAAGCAATCCTGAATCGTATCAAGAAAGTCACCTGACTCTAAATTTCCTGTCAAATTGCTCCAGTCAATCTGTCTATAGTTGAAATCTCCCATTAGCACAACATTTTCGTTTGTAGATGCCTTACGAATTTCGTCCCATAGAAGTTTACTGCACTCCCTATCAAGATTTGGGGCCCTGTAAATCACACCCAAAATTAGTTTTTCTCGGCCCTCGAGAAGCTGTAACCAAACAGATTCAGTGGCTGACGCTTCTAATTTTATATCTTGTCTAACACCACAATTTAAATTGTCTCTGACATACATCGCTACTCCACCACCCTTCCTGTTGACCCTGTCAGTGTGGAATAATTTATAGCCTTGTATGTGACATTCAGAGGGCATCTCTCTTTCTTTCAGATTGAGCCAGGTCTCTGTTATAGCAATAATATCTATGTTTCCTGCACTTGCAATTAATCTTAGCTTATCTATCTTATTTCTTACACTCCTGCTATTAGTATAGTAAACCTTAAGGGAGCTAGTCCTTTGCTGCCCTCTGCTGTCCCCCTTTGTTTGCTGACCTGATCTATTGTCTTTATTTATAACTTCATGCTGAATGCCTTTTATACATTTACTGTTTCCAACCCTAGTGTTGCAACCTGCTTGTTTCCCACACACACCCATACCTCTATCTTCTATCAGTTTAAAATCATAGGCATTTCACCAATGGCCTTCTCAATCGAGTCTGCAAGTGCTACCACCCCAGCCCCAGAGAGATGTACCCCATCCCTTGCATACATATCATGTTTGCCATAAAAGTTGTTCCAGTTGTCAATGAATGGGATGGCAAGTTCCTTGCAGTATCTGTCTAGCCAGCAATTTACACCAATTGCCCTAGACAACCATTCATTTCCTACTCCCCTTCTAGGCAAGATGCTACATATGACTGGGACCCCTCCCTTAGACTTAATGAAATCTATAGCTGACCTGTACTTATCTAGCAGCTTTTCTCTCCTACCCTTCCCAATTATCATTTCCACCAGCACTGAGACAAATAATGGGCTTGTTCCCATTACCTGACATGATATTATCCAGCCTGTTAATTATGTCCCCAACACCAGATCCAGGGAAGCACACTCTATCTCTCATCTTCTTATTCCTATTACAAAAAGCACGGTCAATATATCTTACCTGAGAGTCACCAACCACAAGATGCGCTTACCTCTGTTAGCAGGGGCAGTAGTACCCTTACCTTCACTGGCCACTGAAGTACATTCATCCTGAAGAACAGAGAAGCGATTTCCTACCTTCAGATCTTCACTCTTAACTTTCCTTATTCTGATTCTCCTCCCATTACTGTGAACCACTCGCCACTTGTAGCAGGTGCTGGACTGCACCTCACTGCTGGTAGCCGTTGCTACCTCCCCACCTACAGCCTCCTCACAGCGAGAGAGAGACTGCACCTCACTGCTAGAAGCCTCATTCTCCACAACTCCAGCCACCTCACACTCTCTCCCAAACCCACTGAGGTGGGCCTTCAGCCTCCTAATCTCCTCCTGGAGAAGCAAGACCTCCTCCTTCAACTCTCCAACATCAATTTTTAAAACACTGCAGAAGCAAGCCATTCTATGGTAAGACACATAGGCAACAGTTAGGCAACTTTATTCCGAAACGTTTTGCCTACACAGTAGGCTTCTTCAGTCGAATACAGAAAGTAGGCAGGCACAGTAGAGATGCGAAGACGATGTAATCAGTCCATCATCCTTGAAGTCGTAGAATTTGAGGTTGTCAGTCTCTCAGCCTACTGAAGAGCCTGAATTTCTCTTCTCAATATCTGTCCCACGATCGCCTTCACTGCTGGGTTAAGTCCTGGCTCTATTTCTACGACTAAGAACACTCCTCTCCAGCACTATTCTTCGTCTGTCCCGTCTTCCCCGCTCATCCCATTTGGGATCTTACCTGAACTTTCGTTCGCTCGTTCGTTCGTTCGCTTGATCTTCAGATAGTTCCTGACTTTGGAACAGAACTTCTCCAGGCTGAGGGACTGACAACCTCAAATTCTACGACTTCAAGGGTGATAGACTGATTACATCGTCTTCACATCTCTACTGTGCCTGCCTACTTTCTGTATTCGACTGAAGAAGCCTACTGTGTAGGCGAAACGTTTCGGAATAAAGTTGCCTAACTGTTGCCTATGCGTCTTACTTACCAACCTGTCGGTATTGTATACCATTTTGATGTTCATATCCATTCTATAATACGGTGACCAAAACTGTGCAGCATAATCTAAATGAGGCCTAACCAAGGATACATAGAATTGAAGAACAACCTGAGGACTCCTATTATTTATGCTTCTTGATATGAAGCCAAGGATTCTGTTAGCTTTATTGCGAACACTTATGCACTGTTGTCTTGGTTTCAGATTACTGCTAACCAGGACTCCTAAATCTTTTTCGCAATCCGTAATATTAAGATCGACATTTAGTTTATATGTGGCATGGTTATTTTCCTGTCCATCATTTAGAGCTTTGCATTTGCCTATATTAAACTGCATCTGCCACTTCTCCGACCACTGCATCAGTCTATTCAAATCTTCCTGGAGTGCTCTAATGTCCTCGTCAGAATGAATTCGACGGCCTATTTTGGTGTCATCGGCTAACTTGCTTATGTCGCTCTTTATGCCCTCATCAATGTCGTTTATGTAGATTGTGAACAGCAGGGGGCCCAACACTGACCCCCTGTGGATCACCGTTTGTGACGTGACCCCACTCTGATTTCTTCCCATTTATGCAAACTCTCTGCTGCCTATTTGTCAACCATGCCTCTATCCAGGAAAAAATTTCTCCTCCTATTCCATGTACTTTAATTTTCCTCAATAGTCTCTGATGTGGGACCCTGTCAAAAGCCTTACTGAAGTCCATATACACAATATCATATTCATTACCATGATAAGATAAGATTTCGTTCGGATTTTTAACCCCGGAGGGTTAGCCACTCAGGATAACCCAAGAAAGTCAGTGCGTCATCGAGGACTGTCTAACTTATTTCCATTGGGGTCCTTAATCTTGTCCCCCAGGATGCGACCCACACCAGTCGACTAACACCCAGGTACCTATTTGCTGCTAGGTGAACAGGACAACAGGTGTAAGGGAACGTGTCGAATGTTTCCACCCGCCGGGAATCGAACCCGGGCCCTCCGTGTGTGAAGCGGGAGCTTTAGCCACCAGGCCACCTCAACCACTGTATCGTGCTATCCTTACACAGGTCAGTGTGTTAACCACTGTATCGTGCTGTCCTAACACAGGTCAGTGTGTTAACCACTGTACCGTGCTGTCCTAACACAGGTCAGTGTGTTAACCACTGTACCGTGCTGTCCTAACACAGGTCAGTGTGTTAACCACTGTACCGTGGTGTCCTTACACAGGTCAATGTGTTAACCACTGGATCTAGTAGCGACCAGTGAAGAGACGGGGCCAGGAGCTATGCCTCGGCCCCTGCAACCACACATAGGTGAGCATATAAGTGAGTACATACTCTCATACGTGCACACACACACACACAAACACACACACACACC
>NW_026472295.1:0-2500 GCF_026875155.1 Cherax quadricarinatus
TTCTCAAATTTCTGGACGTGGTTTGACAGGTGTTGGTTCCATACTGGTGCTGCATACTCCATGAGCCTGACGTACACGGTTTCTCACCATGATCTTTTTTCTTGAGAGAGGTTTTCGGTCTTTGGCCCCCCTAGCCTATAATCTGTCTTCGGTCTTGTCTGACCTTCGCCAATCTTCATGACTTAGCTCATGGTGAGATTAAACTCCAGGAGCCAGTTGTTGGACCAAGCTTGCAGTCTGTTAAGATCCCTTTGTAGTCCTGCTTAATCCTCATCCGTTTGAATTCTCCGTATTACCTTTATTTCGTCTGAAAACAGGGACATTTTTTAATCTATCCCTTCCGCCATGTCCTTCACATATACAAGAAACAGCAACGGCCCTAGAACTGACCCTTGTGGATCCCTGCTCGTCACAGGCGCCAGCTCTGACATCATTTCACGTACCATCAGTTGTTTCCTTCCTATCAGGTATTCTCTGATCCATTGCAATGCTTTTCCTGTTATTCATGCCCGCTCCTCTAACATTTACACTAATCTCTTGTGCGGAACTGTGTTGAAAGCCTTCTTACAGTCCAAGAAAATGCAGTCTACTCTGCCCTTTCCCCCTCTCTCTCTTGCCTTAACTGTATCACCTCTAGTAGGTTTGTGACAGGATTTTCCTTCCATGAAACAATGCTGATTATCGTGTATAAGCTTACTCCTTCTTAGATGCTTATTAAAACCCAGGCACAATAAGGCCTGTTATCCTGGGTGTAAAGGGGGAGCAAGGAGCAGAACAAACACAGCTGAATAACTTTGAAATATATTTTCCTTCACCAAGGGCAGTATTAATAATTCACTGCTATGTACACTATATACAGTTGGAAATGTATGTGTACAACACGGTTAGTCCAAGGCAAAGACACAGCCTGGATACAGAATGGACAACCATGCTCAACCAGCTCTAGAATGGAAATGACAAGGGTGGAAAGGTGAATGGTGACCACTACACCTCCACAATTGCCAGACCCACCTTCTCATTGGCTGAACCTAGGTACTGATCGAACGATGGGGCCCCATCATTCGACCCTTAGTACTGGTTCGTTGGTTGGAGAGATAGCCTTTCAATGAGGATGTGTACATGCGTCAAATAAAGGTTATGTACCCTTTGCATGCCACAATGCTCCACCACTCTTCTCCTGACAAGCTTCTCCATGACACTGTTTTGTAGATTAGTGGCACCTTTCTCTCTCCCCAAAGATTGGGACTACATTTGCTATCTTCCACACTTCAGGTAGTTGCCCAATTTCTATAGATGTGTTGAAGATTGTTGCTAGTGGCACACACAGTGCATCTGCTCCCTCTCTCAGGACATACAGAGAGATGTCCGGTCCCACCACCTGTTAGATATCTAGCTGATTTAGCAGCCTCTTTACCTCCTCCTTGTTTGTGTGTAGTGTGTCCAGCACTTGTTGGTGTACTCAACCATCCCGGTTTGCTAGAGTTCTTTCTGTCTTCATTGAAAATACTTCCTTAAATCTCACGTTGAGCTCTTTATATACTTCTTGGTCGTTTCTTGTGATCTTCCTACTTCTGTCTGATTACCTGGTCCCTCACCTTTGCTTTCCTCCTGATGTGGCTGTGCAACAGCTTTGGGTCAGATTTGGCTTTCGATACTTTGTCATTCTCGTATTGTTGCTGCGCCTCCTTACTGATCCACGCATGTTCGTTTCTGGCTCTTCGGCTAATCTCCTTATTTTCTTGGGTCCTTTTTGTCCTGTGCTACTCATGATGCTTCACTCTCCACGTTTAACTCTACAGTGTATTCCAAGCTCAGGACCACGTGACTGCTAGCTTCGAGGAACCCTTCATCTGTGATATCCTTAATGTCTAAACTATTCAAGGGGAATATGAGATCCAGCCTTGCTGGTTCATTCTACCTCCCTCCCTCTCTCTCTCTCTTCACGTTTCTGTTCCCCTATGTGGCTCCAGGTTTTCCCAGTCAATCTCCTTGTGACTGCCCACAACCATTTACTTTGCCCTACCATATGGGCCCTTTTTGCCACCTCAGCTAGTGTGTCTCTCATTGCTCTGTTGCTCTCATCATGCTCTTGTCTTGGCCTCCTGCTATTGTGTGAAGGGTTTTACATCATTGCAATCACCACCTTGAGCCCACCAGTCTGTAGTGTTCCTGCTACGTAGTTCCTTGCTTCCCTTCTATCCATTCCTTCAATCTTCCCGAATCTCCCCTGGTTTTTGATGAGCAGTGCGACTCCCCGTGAGCTTTGTTCCTGTGAGTGCTATAATGTCTGGGGATGCCTCCATGGTTATTTCGTGTGTGTCTGTAAACGTGAAACACATATGAAGCTGCTGTAGGCTGATGAACCCTTGCTGGAATACTTGACGGTATCCTCATTACACTGCTGAAGTCTCCCAGCTGAGGCTGACAGATTTCAATACCTTGTATGAACCCTATTCAATGTGTTGGAATTTGAGAGAGAAACATATTCAGATTTTTTTCC
>NW_026472295.1:7500-11227 GCF_026875155.1 Cherax quadricarinatus
AGTTTTTCAAGAACCCTTTCCGGACTTCAAAATAAAGATATGGCTATAGTTCCCCGGTTGGTGGATTCTTTTTGGGCCCTTTGCAAAAAAGAAATTTTTAGTAGTCTAAAAACCCTGGAAAAGTCCCGAGGCCCAAAATGGCATTTAAGATATTAAAAAAAGATGTTTAAATTTCGGGTAGGAAATTTATTTGTTTCATTGTTATTCGAGGCCAGGGGTCAAAATTGCATTTTTTTCCAATAATGAACCCTCTCTAGTAATGTAAAGGTCGTAAGCGGGTGGTATCTTAAGAGTTGATGTACGAGGGAAGGGTAGTGGTTGTGATCACCCAAGTTTTCTTTCTCCATTATTTACCAATGAAATGATTATTTTTAAAATTGACGACTGTTTTTTGTGGGAAAAATTTTCCCCCATCATCCCCCTTTTAAATTACCCTGGTTGGGGGATATAAAGTTTAATTCACATCTTCCCCCTTTCATCAGTGAAGGTATGAATTAGGTATTGGGGCCCTGGCTTTGCCCCAAACATTGTCAGTCTTACCCCAAAATTTTGCGGCTCACTTTTATACAGTTAGCTGGAGAATAGAAATTTCCCAAAAACCCCTTTTGTGTGACAAATATTTTTAAAAATTCTTGCCTCAATCGTGCAATGTAGCTATGGGGGTTTGCGGCGGGAAGTCCCTTGCATTTGTTGTAATTTTTAAGGTTTAAATTTTCCCCCTAGTTTTTTTATTGTTGATGATCTTTGGGGAAGTAATTGAAAGTTGCATGTAGATAATTATTATTGGAAGGACTGATTGCGTACAATTACAGGGGAAAGGGTTAGATTTTCCCCAATGAAATTCATTTCCCCCAAAATCCCCTGAAGGGGGTAAAAACCCGGGGGGTTTAAGAGGGGTTTGGGAGGTAAAGGTTTTTAAAAGGGGAAAGTTTGTAGTTTTTTAAAACCTTTGGTGACCCTATTTTCCCCACCACAGAGATACACAAAAGTTTCCCGTCTCTGTTTGTCGGACTATATTTGGGGTCCCGGGGAGGGGCCAATGAGATTTTAAAATGGGGCCCTTTAAATGAAAGTTTCGCGTCATGAATTAAAAAAATTTTTTCCTTTTTTTGTCACCCGTGGATTACGCTCCAAGTTAAAAAGGGCAGGGTATGGATTTTTTAAAACTCCCCCTACAATTTTGGAATATTTTTGCTTAATATCCCTTTTGAGGGTGGATTATATTTGTTGCCTGGGGGAAAATATCCAGTTCCTTCACTAGTTGTCCCTGAGATGTTGTCATTTTATTGAAGAATGTTTTCTTACAAAAGAATTTTTTAAAGTATGCAAATTTTAAATAGATGGGTACAAAATAAAGGGGCCCCCCGATTTTCCAACCCCCCCCCCCCACCCGTAGTGAAACCACGTAATTTTAATATGTTGACTCAACTCTTGCAGCTGTCTATTCAAGTGTATAACATCGGGATTGTATTAGGTATGTTCAACTTCAAGGAGAGGTAACGGTTATTATAGAAATGTTGATATTAAGGTTGGATATTGTAACTCCCCATTAATTTCTTGCTCTTCGGAGTGTACTGCGGTTCTGCACGTCTGCAAGTAATGTCTTTTTTGCGTATCCACATTATCCCTGCTGGATCGTCAAGGGAGGAGGGAAGTTCTGTGTAGTTCCTTGTGTATTAAAAGTGTCATCATCTTCACTAGATTGGTAATATTAACAGAATCATTAGAGTATCATCAGAAAACTGAGGTATGATATTCCCAGTTACAGGATAGCAGAGGCTGTGACGAGTTTAATGGGAGACTGTGGAGGCTCCAAAGGGAAATTTGGTAGGCAAGGTGGAATTATCCTGGAAAGTTCCTGGTTCAAACAGGATAGCTGCAATAGAGGGAGAGTAGGCACAAAATCTCTGGGGCTTGTTATGGTCAGGTGTTGACTCATCGGGTTGAGGGGAGTTGACAACCTGGGTATGCAAGGTGGGTGATCCCTGGACCAGGGATGACTTAGGCTTATTTGTAGAAGTAAAGTAGGGTACATATTTCTTGTTATGAGAAGGTTGGGCCATAATAACCCTAACATTTTCTGGGATAGTAATGGGAGTGATCCCATTAGCCATTAGCAAATCATTTAAAACCTTAGAGCAGAGATGAATGTCACCACCTGCTATGTCTTTGGTCATCATGTACATTAGTTGCGCTCTCGTCATATCCCCGGCTGAGGATACCTGAGACATAGGAGGTGAGGCTGACCCTTGTTGTTGCGTTTGTGTATGTTGTAGGTGAGGGTTAGATTGGGGCGCTCCAAGAGAGGCAGAATTCCAAACATTGGAACCAGTGGTAGAGACCTGAGGAGTCCCACTAGATCCAGGCAAAGCTGGGAAGGAAGTTTGGGACATTGTTGGAGGTGCCTGGGAGTGTTCTTCTTAGAAGTGGACAGTTTCTTAGCTTCTAGAATTTTCTGCATTTCCTTGTTCCTCTCGGGACAGATAGCAGAAACAGCATGTTTTCCATTGTAGAGGACACATTTGGATTTAGTTTTGTTATTACAAGTTTTGAAAGAATGTTGCCCAGAGCATATGCTGCAAATCAGTGCTTAGTTACTGTATTTGTTGGTGGTATGACCAAATGCGTAACATTTGTAACATTGTGTCACACTGACAAACCTCTCAAGAGAGATTTGGTCAGGTGTACATCTGGTGCCAAAACATTCGAAGCCATTTTAACACACTAGTTTGGCTTCTTCAGGTGTCTCAAGTATTATCTTTAATGTCTCATGGTTGTTGCCAGGTTTAGAAAATTTATGCGCTTGGACAGCATGAAATTCTGAATTCTCTGCATTAAAGTCAGCAAGAAATTCATTCACTGTGCTATCTCTCATGATGCTGTTAATTCTGGCAACAAACACCGTTCGTTGTGCTTGATAGCTTTCAGGTGCAATTGGATGGATGGATACCAAAAGTCTTCAAATTGTCCAGGACGTCCTGCTTAAGTAGTTGAAGTAACTCTTCTTCAGAAGAGAGGAGAAGTACTATCCCAGCGAGAGTTGTAAAAACATCCACTGGAGCAACAGTTGAATTTGAGCAAATGCATGCTAGAATTTCTTTCCTTGACTTTTGGTTATTATCAACCCTTAATCTTACTCTTATCCGCGCCATGATGTCCAGGATGGTACATCAGGCACATAAGTATCTTCAACAAAAAGGGTCTTTCCTTAGTGTTAGTCTAACATCCTATTTCAGCTGACTTATGAAGGTCAGCCCCTAAGATAGCCTACCCTCGAGTGGTGAGGGGGACACAGGGCCCAAGGCAAAGATCGGCCGAATTTTTAAAAACCACACGGGCTACCGGATGGTCAAAATGCCTTGTGTTAACTCGCCAAAGGTGAAGTTGCCGAAAAAGAAGATAGGAAAGTCAGAAGGATAGCAATGTATGTAGTGTGTTAGTGTGTGGGCCAGTGTAGTTGTTTGTGTGAGGGGAGGATGGGGAAGAATGGGGGGATGGTGAAGAGAGGGGTGAACAAGCAAGCAAGTCACCGCCTTACCCTCTTGATGGGATGGGGCTCGAAGTGACTGCAAGCAAGTTTCCTCTCAGCTCTGGTGAAGAACAACTCAGGAAAACCCAAGAAAAATCTCGAGTAACAGTGTTCGAGTTGCTATGCTGAGGGAAATTTCTCAGGATAACTGAAGGGAGGAACGGGCGACGTCTTCTCTCCACGGCGGCTGGGCGGCTT
>NW_026472296.1:0-10731 GCF_026875155.1 Cherax quadricarinatus
ATCTAAAATAAACCCACGGGATGGCAACGTCTACAATAAAAGCCACTGATGGCGAGACGTCTACAAAAAAGCCACTGGCTTTATTGTACATCCTTTGCACAAACGACATACCCGACCCTGCACACCACAACACACACACTCTTGACTTACGCAGACATCACACAACTCACCGCACACGAACGCTGCAGATACCTCTAACTCAGAACTCAACGTGAGGTGGACAGGATAAGTGCTTGGGAGATCCTGTGGCGAATCAAAACAAATGCCGCCAAATCCAAAATCACCTACTTCTTCCCCAAAGGACGCCTGCCTCTACCTGTCCACCTCAGAACCACCACCACAAGAACACCGATCCCCAGAACACACAGCACCACAGTCCTAGGTGTAAACCTAGACTCCAGACTCAGACTAAACACCCACATAAATGCCAAAAGAGCTATGGCCAGTTCTGCCCTAGGGTGACTGTACAAGCTCAGAGGCTCAAACCAACACACCAAGCTCCTTCTGTACAAGGCTCTCATCTGTCCTCTTCTCTCTTATACACCTCTCGGCCTTTCTCTCGCTGCCAAAACAAACGTCCAAAATTGCAGCAAATCCAGAATCATGCTCTGTGGTGGGTGCTAGGAGTGAGATGGGATGACTTTGCCACCAGCGAGACTCTCCACATCAGGACTGGCACTCCTGCATTGAATATATTCTGGAAGAAACTCAACGACAGACAAATTGACCGACTCGAAACTTACCAAGACACCTGGACAAACTTCCTCGACGAAATCATCAGACGACCTGAAAACACTCTAAACCTATTCCAATCCCTCTACAACCCTGACCCGCCCCCTCTCTACACCTAAATATATCCTCTAAACCCTTTCCTGCCATCTGCAGGTGTGGACCTTAAACGACGTCTTTTTTTTCACCGACCACTGTGCCTCCCTTTCTCCACCATATGCATTCCGAGAGGTAGACTATATCATAAACAGTTGTGACACGGCGCCACCGCCCATTGTGCCCTTGCCTCCTACGCCTACGCCAAGCCCAGTCCTTTTTATGCCATCTCCGACGCTCAACCTTGCCCAGCAACCAGCCCCTCAACCAAGCTTCATACTGCTACGCAGCTGGGTTTAGCCCTGGCTCTTTTCCTCCCTCCAAAACCACTCTCCCACCCACTACTCTTCCCCTGTCCAACTCCTTTTCACCCGCACAGGTCTTACCTGAGAGTATTTCATCATCATAGTGCACCAAAACATTCACTGTGCAATATATCTCTGCAACATAGTGCAACATAACATTCAGTGTGTAATATAGGTTAACATTCACACATCACAGTACATAACAATATGGGAGACATTAACACACAGTCGTACTGGTCAGGTTGTGGCGTCGTACTAGCCAGGTTTTGGCGTCGTATGGGCTAGGTTGTGGCGTCGTATGGGCCAGGTTGTGGCGTCGTACTGGCCAGGTTGTGGCGTCATACTGGCCAGGTTGTGGCGTCGTATTGGTCAGGTTGTGGCGTCGTAATGACCGATTTCCCTTACCTTTCTTTGTAGGACATTCCCCTTAGCTCTGGAACTAACCTTGTGGCAAACCTTTGCACTTTCTCTAATTTCTTGACGTGCTTGATCAAGTGTGGGTTCCAAACAGGTGCTGCACGGGTGTGTGTATGTGTGTGTGTGGTGTATGTGTATGTGTGGTGTAAGTGTATGTGTGTGTACTCACCTAGCTGAGATTGCAGGGGTCGAGTCCTAGCTCCTGGCCAACACTGTGCGTGTGTTTGTGTGTGTGTGTGTGTGTGTGTGGTGTATATGTGAGTATGTGTATGTGAATATGTGCGTGTGTGTGGTGTATGTGTATGTGTGGCGTAAGTGTATGTGTGTGTACTCACCTAGCTGAGGTTGCAGGGGTCGAGTCCTAGCTTCTGGCCAACACTGTGTGTGTGTGTGTGTGTGTGTGTGTGTGTGTGTGTGTGTGTGTGTGTGGTACTCACCCAGTTGTACTCACCTAGTTGACGTTGCAAGGGTCGAGTCCTAGCTCCTGGCCCCCGCCTCTTCACTGGTCGCTACTAGGTCACTCTCCCTGAACCGTGAACTTTATCATACCTCTGCTTAAAGCTATGTATGGATCATGTCTCCACTACATCGCTTCCGAAACTATTCCACTTCCTGACTACTCTGTAGCTGAAGAAATACTTTCTAACATCCCTGTGATTCATCTGTGTCTTCAACTTCCAACTGTGCCCCCTTGTTGCTGTGTCCCATCGCTGGAACATCCTGTCTTTGTCCACCTTGTCAATTCCTATTTCGTATGTCGTTATCATGTCCCCCCTATCTCTCCTGTCCTCCATGTCGTCGGTCTTTTCCCCTTTAAACCCTCTCCTCTTAGGACATACCCCTTACCGGGACTATCTTGTTCAGCCCTTTTGCACTTTATTTTGTTTCTTTACTGTTTGGCTGGGTTGGGGTTAAAAACTGGTGCCCATACTCCAATAGGGGCCTAACGACAGGGTGTACAGAGTTCTGAACGTTTCCCTTATTAAGAGTCGGAATGCTGTTCTGGGGTTTTGCTAGGCGCCCTATGCGCAGCAGTTTTTTGGGTTTGATTTGTGCCTCGAGATTTTGCCGGTGTTATACCACCCTTTTAAGATCTTTTTCCTGAGTGGGGTTTTGTAGTCCTGACTCCTAACTCACTCCGTCGCGTCTTCTTTCCCCTTTCCCCCCAATCTTCATACTTTGCATTTGTGGGGGTGGAGTCCGGGACCATTGCTGGACCTGGTCGGGCCTGTTCAGATTCCCTTTTGTAGTTCTCCCTGGTCTTCGACCAAATAATTCTTCTCACAACTTCACGTCATCTGCAAAAAAGGGCACTTGGGAGCTTTTCCACCTCATGTAGTTCACAAATACCAAAACAGCACGGTCCTAGGACTGACGCCTGTAGGCCCCGCGGTCACAGGCTCCCACTCTGACACCTCTCACGTCCATACTCGCTCTGTTTCCGAAAGTATTCCCTGACCTTGTATCCTTCCCCTGTTTTCACTGCCTGGTCCCCAGTTTTTGCACAAAACTCTTGTGTGGAACTTGCAAAGCCTTCTACAGCCAAGAAAATGCAATCTACTCACCCCTCTCTCTCTTCCCTTACTGCGCACCCTTCATAGAACTCCAGTAGGTTTTTTTACACAGGATTTTCCCCTCCCCCAACCATTTGGCGCTGTTGTGAACATTCCTTTCTAGTTTTTCCACCACTCTTCTCCTATAATTTCTCCATACTCGCATACTATAATTGTCATACACTGGTCTGTAGTTTTTGCTTTATGTCTGTCCCTTTTTTTAAAAATTTGGGACTTACATTTGCTGCTTCCATGCCTCAGGCAATCTCCCTGTTTCGGTAATGTATTGAAATTGTTGTTAAGGGGACTCAAGCGCCTTTTCTCCCTCTCTCAGAACCCATGGAAAATGTTATCCGGCCCCATTGCCTTTGAGGTATATAGCTCACTCAGAAGCCTCTTCACTTCTTCGTCTGTTGTGTGTACTGTGTCCAGAACTTGGTGGTGTACCCCACCTCTCCGTCTTTCGGGAGCCCCTCTGTCTCCTCTGTGAACACTTCTTTGAATCTCATGTTGATTTCTCACATACTCATGGTCTTTTCGCCAAAATCATTCTGAACCTAACGAAAAAAATATATTTCACTTTGTTTCTTTAATATTAAATTATTGTAAACAAATCTAAAATATATTTAGTTGGGTTAGGCTAAAATAAATTTCACTTGTTATAATAAGGTTAGGTAAGTTTTCTAAGATTCTTTTGGTGCAAAATTATAATTTTTACATTAACATTAATGAAAATATATCTTTAAACGTATAAGAGAAAATTTTAGAAAAATTTAATTTTAAATGATCTTGCTAACTGACCAGTTTTACATATTCGGCACACTCACACAAAACACACAATAATTTTATATATATATATATATAAAATATATATATATATAATATATATATATATAAAATAAAATATATATTATTATATAATATATATACTACATACATACATACAGAGAGAGAGAGAACGTGAAGTGGATAGTTTGGGGTGTAAGAGATAGGGAGGGAGGGTTTACCAGGGCAGTTCTCAGGAAGGTGTGAAATCCTGTGTATGTGTGTGTGTGTGTATGTGTGTGTGTGTGTGTGTGTGTGTGTTGTGTGTGTGTGTGTGTGTTGTGTGTGGTGTTGTGTGTGTGTGTGTGTAAAGCGCATTTATGCCCGTGTGCCCAGATTATTATTATAATCAAAAAGAAGCGCTAAGCCACAAGGGCATACAGCGCTGCAGGGTAGGGAAAGAAGCGAGGGTATTGGATGGCAGAAGGGAGGGGGGGATGATCAAACAGGTTACAGAAAACAGCGGGGGAGGGATAGTAAAGGGGGTAGAGTGTAGCAAGAGATTGAAGTAGAAAGGGCAAGGTATCAGAATTTGTGAAGTAAGTCAGTTGTTGTCAAAAAGTCCCAAAGAGAGAGTCCGGATGAAAGGTGGGTCCATCAGCGAGAAGGGAAGGTAAAGAGAGCAGCGGAGCGAAGACGACGACAGAGGTAAATTCGCGTGCTCGTTGATAAAGTGGGCAGCCCAACAGAATGTGGCTGACTGATAATGGAGCTTGGCAATTCTCACAGAGAGGAGCAAGACGCCTCTCCATGAGAAAACCAGGGAGAAAAGACGAGTATGGCCAATGCGAAGACGGGAAGAGTAGTCTCCCAACCTCGACACTGGTGAAAAGAAGACGGCCGTAACCTATACTCGGTTAAATAGATTGAAGTTTGTTGCCGAGCATAGAAAGACCAACTTTGTTGCCAACGGGTGTGAAGGTGGGAAGACATTACAGCAAAATAGTCCGTAAATGGAATACCTCATAAGAAACTGGTAGGTCATGTACTGCTGACCGCGCAGCAGTGTCCCGCCTGTTCATTGCCCGTACGTTTAACATGACCAGGGACCCAACAAAAACAATATCTTTATGCTTGGTAAAGATGCGGCGTAGCCAAAGTTGGATACGGGGGACTAAGGGGTGAGGTGTATCAAATTTTTGTATAGCCTGTAAAGCACTAAGGGAGTCTGAGGACAACCACAAATGATGACACAGGCATAGATGCAATACGGATAAGTGCTGTAAGGATGGCATATAATTCAGCAGTAAAAATACTAGCCCTTGTACGACGCTGTCCGGAAACACTGCTGCGAATCCTACGCCGTCAGAAGACTTAGAGCCATCTGTGTACAAAAGCAATGGCATGAGAATGAGAGTGAAAATGGGCAAGAAAAAGAGAGCGGGAAGCGACCATAGACAGTTGGGCTTTTTGAGCAAGGGAGGGAGAAAGAACAGACTCGAACGGCTGGAACTTCCCAGGGGGGTAGGGAAAAGTGAGATGCTACATGTACATAGAAAGGTGGTAGTTGAAGAGAAGACAAGAGCGAATGAAGGCAAAGAGAGAAGGGACGGAGTAAACAGGGGCGGCGAACAAATTAAAAAATGTCTACTAATATCAGTGACCATTCTATAAATGGAAGGATTGCGGAGATCATGAGAGCGTACATAGTAGCGCAGGCAATGGGCATCACGGCGATCGGATTTAGGATGGAACGTTCGCTTCTGTATAGAGACTCTCGACAGGGAAGAGCGAAAAGCACCAAGGCAAAACGTAATCCTTGGTGATGAATGGGGTTAAGGTAGAGAGAGTAGCAGGAGATGCCGCGAATAGATCTGGCACCATAATAATTTCGATAAAATAAGGGTGGAATGTAGGCGAAGGAGGGTTCGCGATCAGCTCCCCATGAAAATGAAAAGGGGGTTTTTAAGAAGGTTCACCGGTTGTGACAAGTTCCCTTTCAGAGAGGTAATGTGAGGTTTCCAGTAACCTACGATAAAAGAGGAGCCCCAGAAACTTGACGTATACGTTCAGGGTACGGGAGCCATAAGTACAAAGGGATCGGAGATGCAGAGCATCTGTAAAGTAATTTGGGGGTTTTAGTGCGGGAAAAATTTAAACCCACGTGTGGTGGGGCCCAATTTTGGAAACTGGTCGACTGCATGTTGGAGAGAAACTAATGGGGACAGTCGCCCCCTGCACAGGAAAATACGAATCATCAACATAGAGTGATGCCAAATATTTGATGGAAACTGAGCCAAAAATCAGTAAAGCAAGGAGAAAAAGTGTTGGCTCAAACACACCCCTGGGGGACCCTTTCATTTTGGATAAATCCGGGGGGGACACATTTTAACCCGAACAGGGAAATGCCTGCAGTTAAAAAGTTTTTAAAGGGAAAGGGGAGGGTTAGATTGCCTCGAAGGCCTAAGGAGTGGGTTGGGTAAAAATTTTTTACCTCCAAGTTTGTCATATCCCTTTCTCAAGGTCAAAAAATATGGCAATAACTGAGTGGGTTTTTCGAAAGGCTTACGAACAAGGTATCCAAGCGTGTAAGGGGTCTATGGTAGAACGTCCCTTACAAAGCCATATTTCGAGTGGAGAGATGTTGTGTGTCTCTAAATACCACACTAAACGTCTTTTACTAAAAGGGGTTTCCCTTACTTTCAAACTGCACTTGGTAAGACAATGGGACATAGTGCGAGGTTTCAGTCCCGAGTGCCTGGTTGCAAAGGGGGAAAAAATGGGGGATTTCCACACTGTGGAAGAATCCTTGTGACCAAATAAGATTTTGGGGGGAAAGGGGGGGGCGTAATAGGGTGCAAGGGGTGACTGATTAAATTTGTAGCATACGAATATGAAAAGTCGTCGGGCCCAGCTGCCGAACGACAAGCGAAGTGTTCCCCAGTCTTGAAGTGTAAAAGGGGACATTATACTGTTCTTCTCTGAGGAAGAAAAGTCCAAGGGTGCTAACTCTCTGGCAGACTTTGAGGAAAGAAATGAGGGGCATAGATGAGTCCCTGAGAAAAAACGGACCAGATGATTGCCATTTTCATTGGGAACACTAGTGGGTTTGCTAATCAAAATGGGAAACCCCCAGAACAGGAGCCGGGTCAGGGGTATATTTACCACCAGTTTTCGTAACCTTTTTTCCAGATGCACTCGTTAGAGGAAAGCAGGGAGGTGGAGACAACCGCCAGCAAGTGCGTTTAGCTCCGGTGACACGGGGGGGAGCGAAACGGCTTTTTTTTTAAAATAAAGGGGTCTCTCTGTGGTTCTATTGTACCGGTACCTGCCCCCTGCAGCGCGTTTTCAAAATACTGCACGAGCACAAGCAGGAGACCACCAAGGCACGCATTTCTGAGAATGCCTGCCCGAAGTTTGGGGTATAGAATGAGAAGCTGCGGTGAAAACGGAGTACGAGAAGAGGTGTAAAAGCTCATCGATTGAGGACAAAGAAGGAACCTTTTTTAAAAACAGTTAGGTGTGAGTAAAGGTTTCCCCAATTTGCCCGATTAAATTGCCAGCGTGGGGTGCGAAGAGGTGGCGAATATGAAGGGGAAGTAAGAATGTTTGGGGGAAAGATCACTGTCATGTACGTCCGGGAGAACAGACCAAGTGAAGTCTAATGCGGCGGAGGAAAAAGCAGACTGAGAGATCGATGCAAGGAGAGTATGATTTCCGAGGATAAAAAATGGGTGTGGTACCTGTATTTTAAAACATGGAGGGGGTGGGTGGCAAGAAAAGCCTCTAACTGAATTCCACGGGAATCACAGTGAGACCCCCCCCCCAGAGGAAATGGTGGGCATTAAAATCACCAAAGTAACAGAATCGGTGGCGGTAATGACAAAAACAAGGAAGGCAATATCCAGAATAGATAATGCCCGAGAAGGAGAGAGATATAAAAAAACAGAGTGTATACCACCTATGTAAGTGGATACGGGCTGCTGTGTAATGCACGAAGTATGAACAAATACTGATGGTACGGAATATCAGTGCGTTTGAAAAAGGGCACTTTCATTAAAGGTCCCATCAGGAAAAGGATCTGAAGAATATAATAAATTATAGCTGAGATGTGAGAAATAACAGCAGAGTGTAATTTTGGTTTTCCCGTAAGCAGACACCAACAGGGGCAAACGGGAGGTAACATCTGAAGCTCACCCCGATTACCCCTGAGGCCGTGTATAAATTTCCCCTGTAAATAGGCCATGATTGGCAATGATAAAGATACTTGAAATCCGCAGGTAAGGGTTCCTACGGACTAGAGGGTTTAGAAAAGTCCCCCATGCGGGGGCAGTGGAAAACGTTCAAGCAGCGAAGGAACGGTGCGCTGTGAAGAAAGGAGTTGCGCAGATGGAGTAGAAAGGGGAGAGAAAGAGCGGAAGGTGGATCAGTGTCCATTGATGGTTTTGGGCTCTGCAATATATTCAGAGATTGCTTCAAGTGTTTTGGAATTCAGAGACGTCGTATGGGAGACAATATTGGAAATGGTAGGGGAGGATGAGTAAAGATTGGAACTGTATTGGACTGTACAAGGTAGGGGGGGGGGCGAAAGGGTGGAGGAACTGGGAAGCGTGGAGGGGACAGAAAGACAGGAACCTGGGAGGTGGGAGGAAGAGGGAAAAAACTTGGGAGGGAACAGGGGAGGAAAGGGACAGTATGGGAGGAGGGTGAACCTCTACACTTGAACTGAGCCAGTGAGAGGGGAAAAAAAGGGGACAGAGACAAGGAGGGTAAACGAGGAGGTGGAAGATGGGTAGGAGGTGTTAAGGGACCTTTTTTTTGACTTTTGAGAATTTAAAGAGGGACGATTGGGAGGAGGTGTCGTACGAGGTCTCGTCGATATGAGGCTTGTAAAGAGGAACCCAAGAAGCGGGTTGGACTGAGGGGTTGAAGGTTTGGGACGTCTGAGCGAGGACGCAAAAGGATTTACGGGTGACAAGGAGAGGTAACACAGAGGTGGGTTAGAAAATGGGGTACCAGAAGTGGGGGGCGTTTTTTAAACACGGGAATAAAAACACGTGGGAGTCTCCCTTTGGGGGCGGGGATGAGACACTGCCATGGCATAAGGGAGACCTTCTGTCTCTTTGAGGTAAGGGTTTCCCGCTCGTTTAAATAGACTTGAAAACCCGGCGGAGTACGAAGGGGGAGCCTCTGACAGTTAGGCAAAAAGGGAGATCGATTGCAGGAGTATTACAATGGGATCGGCACCCCAATGGGCATTGGCTTTAAAACTGCAATATTTCGCGGGTGGCCAAATCGCCAGAATTTCTCACTGTTGTGGGTAGGGATCCCTTTGAACTTGTAAGATGCCCGGCATATAAACTGAGGATGGGGGGTTCTCGGTGTCAAAAGTTAAAGAGCCACATTGCTGGGGATCGTCCCGCCCGCGGGCAGAAGAAATAATGTCTACCCTTTAGGATTGGGGGAGATCTTGGAGTTCCGCTGTTCAAGAAAGCAGTGCCACATGTTGGAAATTTTGTTTAATGTGGTATGGGGAGAATGACGGTACCACTACAAGAATTGAGGAAAAATGTTTTTTCAAAAGTGACGGAACAGTATCGATTGGGAAAACGAGAGAGCTCATGAGCCTGGGGAGCATTCTGTACGGTTTTGAGCATGTACCGCTCTTAAGAGCATGAAAAGAAATATCTTTACCAACATGGCGTAGGAGTGCCTTGCAAACATGGTCAGAAAGATGGGCAGAGGGGAAAAGTCGGTCTAAAGTGAAGAATTTAGCCCATTGTTCAGTCAAAAACGGCGTGGAAAGGTAGTAAAGGGACGTGTGATCGTTTCTAGAAGAAGAAAAGGGTGGAGAAGTATCATCACAGTAAATTTTCGTTCGCATTTAGGGGTGGGACCAGAGTTGGTCCCACGTGGAACGGTTGGGGGGATTTGAAAATTGCCGCACGTAAAAGGGGGAGGCCAGAAGCATGTCAGAGGAGACCGAAGGTCCGATAAATCGAAGGAGTCATCGAGGCCTCAGTACCTGAAGTGGGTGAGGAAACCACCGCAATATACAGAGGCATGGGAGTGTCTGAAGGTGGTCCCAAAAAGAGGGGGGTCAGAACGGGGTGCGGTATCAAAAGGGGCCCGGGGTAGTAGGTTCAGGACTAGGGCTGCCATGGTTTGGTTTTCTTCTTTCTTTTTGTTTTTTAAGAAAAAAAAAAAGAAAGAAAAAAAAAGAAAAAAATAAAAAAAAAAAAAAAAAAGGGGGGGACCCGGGAGGGGGTAGTTTTTCCCAGGGGGAATGAAAGGGCCGAAAATCCCCTCGCGCCCCAAAAGGACCTCGCATCAGTAGTGGGAATTTTCAGCAGGAACCCGTGCCAACCCTACCCACATGTAGTTTAAAATAACAATCCGGGAAGCAACCTCACATCTGCGAGCTACCCCCGGTGGACAAAAAAAGAGGGCGGCCGGGTATCCGCCACAAAGCATACCTCCTTTGGGGGCCCCCACCCCCGGAATCCAAAAGGGGCTTCCAGAGAACCACCCGTCGCCCCCAAAAACTCCCAAAGCCACCCCCGGCATACGGGGAGGGGCGGGGCATCCCCAGGGGGATCCAGATTCCCCGGCAAACTAAACCCCCCCCGCCAAGAACCTAACAAATGGGATAGACCCCGGTATCCTTTCCCCTACCTAGGAGCTAGCGCGCCTGTGGGGAAATCCCCCAAAAGGGCCAAAAAAGAGGAAGGGGGAAAAGGGAGGGGTGGGGAGGGGGAGGAGGAAAGGAAAAAGGGGAGGAGGGATGGGGAGGGGGGGTTGGGGGGGGAATTAGGTTTGGTCTGAGGAAAAGACCGACAGGTTTTTTAATTTCCCAGACCAAGACC
>NW_026472297.1:0-10935 GCF_026875155.1 Cherax quadricarinatus
CCGCCTCAACCTCACAAGATCCCCATCCCCAACCTACAAATCTCCAGCTACAACCTAACTAGATACCCGGTCTTCAACATCACAGGATCCCCACCCTACAACCTCACAAGATTCCCAGCCCACAACCTCACAAGATCCCCATCCTACTACCTCACAAGATCCCCAGCCTACAACCTCACGAGATACACAGCCTGAAACCTCACAAGATCCCCAGCCGACAACCGGAAAAGACAACCCAGCTTAAAACCTCACAGGTTCCTCAGCTTACAGCCTCACAAGATCCTCAGCCTACAACCTCATAAAATTCCAAGCCTACATCCCTACAAGATACCCAGCCTACAACCTCACAAGATCCCCAGCCTACAACTTCACAAGATCCCCAGCGTGCAACCTCACAAGATCCCCAGCCTAGAACATCAGAAGATCCCCTGCATACAATCTCACAAGATCCCCAGCTCACAACCTCAAAGATCCGCAGCCTTCAACTTCACAAGATCCCCAGCATATAAGCCCACAAGATCCCCAGTCTACAACCTCAAAAAATTCCCAGCCTATAACCTCACAAGATACCCAGCCTGCAGCCTAACAAGACCCTCAGCCTGCAACCTCACAAGATTCCCACGCTACAAGCTTGCAAGATCTCCAGCCTATAACCTCTAAAGATCCCCAGATTACAACCTCACAAGATCCCCAAACTACAACCTCACAAGATCCCCAGCCTACAACCTCACAAGCTCCCCAGCCTACAACCTCACAAGTTCCCCAGGAACAGCCTCACAAGATCCCCAGGTTACAACCTCACAAGATCAAAAGCCTACAACCTCAGAAGCTCCCCAGCCTACAACCTCACAAGATCCCCAGTCTACAACCTCACAAGATCCCCAGGTTATATCCTCACAAGATCCCCCAGACTACAACCTCACAAGCTCCCCAGCCTACAACCTCAAAAGATCCCAAAGCTACAACCGCACAAGATCCGCATCCTACAACATCACAAGATCCCCAGCCTACAACCTCAAAACATCTCCATCCAACAACATCAAAAGTTACCCAGCCTACAACATCGCAAGATACCTAGCCTACATCCTCACAAGATCCCCAGCCTACAACCTCACAAGATTCACAGCCTACAACCTCACAAGCTCGCAAGCCTACAACCTCAAAAGATCCCCAGCCTGCAACCTCACAAGATACAGAACATACAACCTCACAAGATCTCAAGCGTATAATCTCACAAGATACCCAGCCTACAACCTCACAAGATCCCCAGCCTACAACCTGACAAGACCCCAAGCCTACAACTTCACAAGATCACCAGACTACAACCTCACAAGAGACTCAGGTTACAACCTCAGATGATACCTTGCATACAACCTCACAAGCTCCCCAGCCTACAACCTCTCAAGATCCCCAAGTTACAACCTCACAACATACCAAGCCTACAACCTCACAAGATCCCCAGCCCACAACCTCACAAGATCCACAAGCTACAACGTCACAAGCTCCCCAGCCTACAACGTCACAAGATCCCCAGCCTACAACCTCATAAGATGCTTTTGCTACAACCTCACAAGGTCCCTAGCTTACAACCTCACAAGATCCCCAGGTTACTACCTCACAAGATCCCCAGCTTACAACCTCACAAGGTCCCATGCCTACAACCTCAGAAGCTCCCCAGCCTACAACCTCACAAGATCCCCAGGCTACAACCTCACAAGATCCGCAGGTTACATCCTCACAAGATCCACAGACTACAGCCTCACAAGCTCCCCCGCCAACAACCTCAAAAGAACCCCAGGCTACAACCTCACATGATCCCAAGCCAAAAACCTTACGAGATCCCCAGCCTACAACCTCACAAGATCCCAAGCCTACAACCTCACAAGATCCCCAGGTTACAACCTCACAAGATACCAAGCCTACAACCTCACAAGATCCCCAGCCTACAACCTCACAAGGTCCCCAGCCGACAGCCTCACAAGATCCACAGCCTACAACTTTAAAAGATCCCCAGCCTCCAACGTTGCAAGATATCTATCCTTCAACCTCACAAGATACCTAGCCAACAATCTCACAAGATCCCCAGCCAACAATCTCACAAAATGTCCAGCCTACAACCTCACAAGATCAACAGCCTACAACCTCGCAAGATACCTATCCTGCAACCTTAAAAGATACCTAGCCTACAACTTCACAAGATCCATAGCCTACAACCTCACAACATCTCCAGCCCACTACCCCACAAGATCCCCAGCCTACAACCTCACAAGATCCACAGCTTTCAGCCTCACAAGATCCCAATCATCAAACCTCACAAAATACCTAGCCAACAAAATCACAAGATCCCCAGCCTACAACCTCACAAGCTCCCAAGCCTTCAACCTCAAAAGATCCCCAGCATGCAACCTCACAAGATCCTCAACCTACAACCTCACAAGATCTCCAGCGCATAACGTCACAAGATACCCAGCCTACAACCTCACAAGATCCCCAGGCTACATCCTCGCAAGATCCCCAACCTACAACCTCACTAGATCCCCAGCCTACAACCTCACAAGAGACTCAGGTTACAACCTCACAAGATACCTTGCCTACAACCTCACAAGCTCCCCAGTCTACAACATCACAAGATCCCCAAGTGACAACCTCACAACATACCCAGCCTACAACCTCACAAAATCCCCAGCCTACAACCTCACAAGGTCCACAAGCTACAACCTCACAAGATCCACAGGTTACAACTTCACAAGATCCCCCGCCTACATCCTCACAAGCTCCCAGGCCTCCAACCTCACAAGGTCCCCAGACTACAACCTCAAAAGATCCCCAGTCTACAACCTCACAAGATACCCAGCCTACAGCCTCAGAAGGTCCTCAGCCTTCAACCTCAAAAGTTACCCAGCCTACAACGTCACAAGATACCTATCATACAACCTCACAAGATACCTAGCCAACAACCTCACAAGATCCCCAGCCTACAATCTCACAAAATCTCCAGCCTACAATCTCAGAAGATCCCCAGCCTACAACCTCGCAAAATACCTATCCTACAACCTCACAAGATACCTAGCCTGCAACCTCACAAGATCTCCAGCCTACAACCTCAAAACAACTCCAGCCTACTACCTCACAAGATCCCCAGCCTACATCCTCACAAGATCCCCAGCCTACAGCCTCACAAGATTCCCATCCTCAAACATCACAAAATACCAAGCCTACAACCTCACAAGATCCCAAGCCCACAACCTCACAACACCCCCAGCTAACAACTTCACATGATCCCAATCCTAAAACCTCACAAAATACCTAGCTAACAACCTCACATGATACCCAGCCTAAAGCCTAATAAGTTACCCCGCCTAAAGCCTCACAAGATGCCCAGCCTACAAACTCACAAGATACCCATCATACAACCTCACAAGATACCCAGCCTACAACCTCACAAGATGCCTAACCTTCAACCACACAAGATACCCAGCCTGCAACTTCTTATAATACCCTGCCTACAGCGTCGCAAGATTCCTAGCCTACAGCCTCACAAAATCCCCGGCCAGAAACATACAAGATACCTATCATACAACCTCGCAAGATACCTAGTCTACAACCTCACAAGATCCCCAGCCAACAACCTCACAAGATACCCATCCTACAGCCTCACAAGATACCCAGTTTAGAACCCCACAAGATCCCCAGCCAGCAACCTCACAAGATCCCCAGCATACATCCTCAAAAGATCCCAATCCGACAACCTCACAAAATGCCTAGCCTAAAACCTCACAAGATACCCAGCCTACAGCCTCCCAAGATCCCAAGCCTACAACCTCGCAAGACACATATCCTTCAACCTCAAAAGATACCTAGCCTACAACTTCACAAGATCCATAGCCTACAACCTCACAACATCTCCAGCCCACTACCCCACAAGATCTCCAGCCTACAGCCTCACAAGATCCCAATCATCAAACCTCACAAAATACCTAGCCTACAAATTCACAAGATCCCCAGCCTACAACTTCACAACACCCCCAGCCTACAACCTCACAAGATCCCCAGCCTACAACCTCACATGATACCCAGCCTACAACCTCACAAGATCCCCAGCCTACAACCTCACAAGATCCCTAGCCTACAACCTCACAAGATACCCAGCCTACAACCTCACAAGATTCCCATCCTACAACCTCACAAGATCCCCAGCCTACAACCTCACAAGATACCCAGCTTTAAACCTCACAAGATCCCCAGCCAGCAACCTCACAAGATACCCAGCCTACAACCTCACAAGATACCCAGCCTACAACCTCACAAGATCCCCAGCCTACAGCCTCACAAGATACCCAGCCTACAACCTCACAAGATACCCAGCCTACAACCTCACAAGATACCCAGCCTACAACCTCACAAGATCCCCAGCCTTCAACCTCACAAGATCTCCAGCCTACAACCTCACAAGATCCTCAACCTACAACCTCACAAGATCCCCAGCCTACAACCTCACAAGATAACCAGCCTACAACTTCACAAGATACCCAGCCTACAACCTCACAAGATACCCAGCTTGCAACCTCACAAGATACCCAGCCTACAACCTCACAAGATACCCATCCTACAACCTCACAAGATCCCCAGCATTCAACCTTACAAGATACCCAGCCTACAACCTCAGAAGATCCCCAGGTTACAACCTCACAAGATACCAAGCCTACAACCTCAGAGGATCCCACGCTACAACCTCACAAGATCCCCAGGTTACAACCTCACAAGCTCCCCAGCCTACATCCTCAAAAGCTCCCCAGTCTACAACCTCACAAGATCTCCAGCCTACAACCTCACAAGATACACAGCCTACAACCTCACAAGATACCCAGCCTACCACCTCACAACATACCCAGATTACAACCTCACGAGATTCCCAGCGTACAACCTCAAAAGATACCCAGCCTACAACGTCACAAGATACCCAGCTTACAACCTCACAAGATACCCAGCCAACAACCTGACAAGATAACCAGCCTACAACCTCACAAGATACCAATCATACAAGCTCACAAGATCCCTTGCCTACAACCTCACAAGCTCCCCAGCGCTCAACCTCAGAAGATTCCCAGCCAAGAGCCTCTCAAGATCCCCAGCCTACAACCTCACAAGATTCCCAGCCTACAACCTCACATGATACCCAGCCTACAACCTCACAAGATCCCCAGCCTACCGAAGTCACACAAGATACTTAGCCTACAACCTCACAAGAAACCCAGCCATCATCCCATCAGCAGGGGGATCCGAGGGGGGCTAGAGCCTACAATCCTCACAAGAAACCCATCCCTTCAACCTCCAAGATACCAATCCTATAACTCGACAAGATCCCCATCATACAACCTAAAAATATCCCCAGCCTTCAACCTCACAAGATAAACACCTACAACCTCACAAGATCCCCAGCCTTGCAACCCACACATATACGCCAGCCTACACCTCCCAAGATACCCATCCAACAAACCTCACAAAGATACCCAGCCTACAACTCACACGATCGCCAGCCTACAACCTCACAAGATACCCAGCTCACCAACCTCACAAAAATACCCGTCTACAAACCTCAACAAGATCCCCAGCATACAACCTCAACGAATCCCCATCCTACAACCTCACAAGATACCCGCCTACAACCTCACAAGATACCGCAGTCTACTACATCACAAGAAACCCAGCCTGTAAACCTCACAAGCTTCCCAGCCGGGCCTACAACCTCACAAGAACCCCATCCTACATTCCACGACAAGATCACCAGCCATCAACCTCACAAGATACCCAACTACAACCTCTCAAAATACCCTTGTCCTGCAACCTCACACAATCGTACCAGCCTACAACCTACAAGATACCCATCCCTACAGACCTCACAAAACTCCCCCGCATAGCAACCTCACACAATACACAGCCTACAACCTCATAAGATCACTAGGTAGGCTAAACCTCACAAGCTCCCCTGCCTATCTACGCGCACAAGCTCCTCAGCGCTCAACCCTCACAAGATTCCCAGTCCTACAACCTCACAAGATCAGACACAATATCCCCAGCCAACAACCTCACAAGATCCCCCAGCCTACAACCTCACATGAGACCCAAGCCCTACAACCCCACAACACCCCCAGCCTTCAACCTCACAAGATCCCTAGCCTACATACAACCACAAGATACCCATCCTACAACCAGACAAGATCCCAACCTACAAACCTCACAATATACCCAAGGCCCTCAACCTCATATAAAACCCAGCCTACAACCTCACAAGATCCCCATCCTACAACCCAACAAGGTCCCTAGCCTACAACCTCACAAGATACCCAGCCTACAACCTCTTAAGATCCCCAGTCTGCAACCTCACAAAATACCCAGCCTACAACACCAAGATACCCAGCCTACAACCCCCCACAAGATCCCCCAGCCTCAACCACACATACATGACCCCAGCCTACAACCACACAAGATACCCAGCCTACAACCTCACAAGATACCCAGCCTACAACCGTCACAAATGACTCAGCCTACAACCTCACAAGACACCACCTACAACCTCACAAGGATCCCCATCCTTCAACCTCACAAGAATACCCTGCCAACAACTAACAAAGATTACCCAGCATACAACCTCACAAGATCCCCCCAGACCTTCAACCTCAACAATATCCCCTCAGCCTACAACCTCACAAGATCCCTTCAACCTAGAACTTCACAAGATCACCAGCCTACAACCTTACAAGATAACCAGCCTGCAACTTCACAAGATACCCAGCCTACAACCTCACAATATACCCACTTGCAACCTCACAAGATCCCCACCAACAACCTCAACAAGATACCCATCCATACAACCACCACGAGATCCCAGATTCATCCTTATAACAAGAAACCCAGCCAAACAACCTCATAAGATCCCCAGGCTACAACCAACACAAGCACCCTTGCCTACAACCACCAAGCACTCAAGCGCGTCAACCTCACAAGATTCCCAGCCTAAAACCTCACAAGATCCCAGCATCGCAACATCACACGAGATCCACTGCCTACTACCTCACATGAATACCCAGCAAACATAACCTCACAAAATCCCCATGCCCTATAAACCTCACAAATTCCCTCGCCAACAGCCTCACAAGATACCTAGCCTAACAACCTCACAAGATCCCCAGCATACAACCCACAAGATACCCATCTGCAACATAAACGAATAAACCCACCTACAACCTCACAAGATCCCCAGCCTTCAACCTCACAAATCTCCAGCCAACAACCTCAAAAAGATCCTCAACCTACAACCTCACAAGATCCTCAGCCTACAACAACACAAGAATAACCAAGCCTACAACTTCACAAGAAACCCAGCTTGCAGACCTTCACAGAATTACCCAGCCGACAACCTCACAAGTTACCCATGCCTACAACCACACAAGATCCCCAGCATTCAACCTAACAGATACCCAGCTACAACCTCAGAAGATCCCCAGGTAACACCTCACAAGATACCAAGCCTATAAACCCCAGAGATCCCACGCTACAACCTCACAAGAACCCCAGGATCCTGGACCTCACAAGCTCCCCAGCCTACAATCCTCAAAAGCTCCCCCAAGTCTATACAACCTCAGCCAGACCTCCAGCCTACAACCTCACAAGATACACACCAACAACCTCACAAGATACCCAGCCTACCTACCTCCACAACATACCCAATTACAACTACTAATTCCCATCGTACAACTCAAAAGATACCCAGCCTACAACGTCACCAGATATCACAGCTTACAACCTTCAAGATACCCAGCCAACACCTGAAAAGATAACCAGCCTACAAACCACCCACAAGATTACCAAGCATGCAAGCTCAAACAACCCCTGCCTACAACACTCACAAGCTCCCCAGCGCTCAACCTCAGAAGATTTCCCCATATCCTACTCCTCCCAAACACCCCCAGCCTACAACCCCATAAGATCCCAACCTACACCCTCACAAGATACCCAGCCTACAACCTGACAAGGTTCCCATCCTACAACCTCAGCGACAAGATACCCAGCCCTCAACCTCATAAGATACCCGAGCCTACAACCTCACAAGATCCCCAACCAACAACCCCACAAGATCCTCAGCCTACAACTCACGAAGATACCCAGCGTAAAACCTCACAAGATCGCCCAGCCAGTCAACCTCCCAAGATCCCCAGCCTAGCAACCTCACAAGATACCCATGCGCTAAAAACCTCACAAGACCCCACCTACACCAAGCCTCACAAGATACCAAATCCTACAATCTCACAAGACACCCAGCCTACAACCTCAACATAGATACCCAGTCCTAAGAACCTCACAAGATCAAGCCTCCGTTTCCAACCTCACAATAATCCACAGTATACAACCTACAAGATACCCAGCCTTCAATCCTAAACAAATATACACAGCCTACAACCTCACAAGATCCCCAGCCTGCAACTTCACAAATCTCCAGCCTCACAACCTCACAAGATCCTCAAACCTACAACCTCACAATATCCTCAGCCTACAACCTTCAAAAGATAACCACAACAACTTCACAAGCTACCCAAGCCTACAACCTCAACAAGAACCCACTTGCAAACCTGACAAGATACCCAGGCCTACAACTCCTCACAAGTTACCCATATCAACTACCGTCAAAAGAATCCCCCACATTCAACCTTACAATATACCCAGCCTATAACCTCAGAAGATCCCCAGGTTTACTACCTCCACAAGATACCAAGCCCTACAACCTCAGAGATCCCACTCTAACAACCTCACATATCCCAAGGTTACAACCTCACAAGCCCCCCAGCCTACATCGTCAAAGCTCCCCAGTCATACAACCTCACAAATCCTCCAGCCTACAACCTCACAAGATACACAGCCTACAGACAGCCTACAACCTCAAAAGATACCCAGCTCACAACCTCACAAAATACCCCGTCTACAACCTCAAAAGATCCCCAGCCTACAACCTCACAAGCTCCCCAGCCTACAACCTCACAAGATACCCAGCCTACAACCTCACAAGATACCCAGTCTACTACCTCTCAAGATACCCAGCCTTCAACCTCACAAGATACCCAGCCTACAACCTCACAAGATCCCCAGCCTACATCCACACAAGATCCCCAGCCTTCAACCTCACAAGATAACCAGCCTAGAACTTCACAAGATACCCAGCCAACAACCCCTCAAAATACCCAGCCTGCAACCTCACAAGGTACACAGCCTACAACCTCACAAGATACCCATCCTACAACCTCACAAGATCTCCAGCATACAACCTCACAAGATACCCAGCCTACAACCTCAGAAGATCCCTAGGCTACAACCTCACAAGCTCCCCTGCCTACAACCTCACAAGCTCCCCAGCGCTCAACCTCACAAGATTCCCAGTCTACAACCTCACAAGATCCCCAGCCTACAAAATCACAAGATCCCCCAGCCTACAACCTCACATGATACCCAGCCTACAACCCCACAACACCACCAGCCTACAACCTCACAAGATCCCTAGCCTACAACCTCACAAGATACCCAGCCTAAAACCTGACAAGATCCCATGCTACAACCTCACAAGATACCCAGCCCTCAACCTCATTAGATACCCAGCCTACAACCTCACAAGATCCCCATCCTTCAACCCCACAAGGTCCCCAGCCTACAACCTCACAAGATAACCAGCCTACAACCTCACAAGATACCCAGTCTACTACCTCACAAGATACCCAGCCTTCAACCTCACAAGATACCCCCCTACAACCTCACAAAATACCGCCTACATCCACACAAATCCCCGCCTTCAACCCACAAGATAACCACCTACAACTTCACAAGATACCCAGCCTACAACCCTCAAAAAACCCTGCCTGCAACCTCACAAGGGACCCAGCCTCAAAATCAAAGATACCCTCCCCAAACCCCAAAGATCCCCAGATACAACCTCACAAGATACCCAGCATACAACCTCACAAATCCCAGGGTAAACCTCACAAGTCCCCAGCGCTCAAACCCCCAAGATTCCCATCTACAACCTCACAAGTCCCCAGCCCACAACACAAAATCCCCCCCCCAACAACCTCACATGATACCCCCCTCAACCCCACAACACCCCCAGCCTACTCCTCACAAGATCCCTAGCCACAACCCACAAACCCAGCCCAAACCTGACAAGATCCCATCCTACAACCTCACAAGATACCCAGCCCTCAACCTAATTAGATACCCTGCCTACAACCTCACAAGATCCCCATCCTACAACCCCCCCAAGGGCCCCCAGCCTACAACCCCACAAGATTCCCACATACAACCTCACAAGATACCCAGCCTACAACCTCAGAAGATCCCTAGGCTAAACCTCACAAGCTCCCCTGCCTACAACCTCACAAGCTCCCCACGCTCAACCTCACAAGATTCCCAGTCACAACCTCACAAGATCCCCAGCCTACAAAATCACAAATCCCCCCCCTACAACCTCACATGATACCCAGCCTACAAACCCCCCAAAAACCAATAGCCACAACCCCACAAGACCCCCAGCCTACAACCTCACAAGATACCCAGCCTAAAACCTGACAAGTTCCCCGCAAACTCACAAATACCCCCCCCAACCTCATTAGATACCCCCAAACCTCACAAAATCCCCATCCTTCAACCCACAAGGCCCCAGCCTCAACCTCACAAGAACCAGCCTACAACCCCACAAATACCCCCAAACTCTTCACAAGAACCCAGCCTTTAACCCCCACAAGATACCCCCGCCTACAACCTCACAAAATCCCCACCACATCCCCAGAAATCCCCCCAAACCTTTAACCTCACAAGATAACCAGCCTACAAATTCACAAGATACCCACCTACAACCTTTAAAATACCCTGCCTGCAACCTCACAAGGGGACCCC
>NW_026472298.1:0-32012 GCF_026875155.1 Cherax quadricarinatus
ACTGATAGCCCTCAGGGTTAGCCCCAAACCCTTCAAAATCCCTCTCTTCTACACATTCTGGCCACAGTTTTCTCCCAGAAGAGTTTCAAGGTCCTCTTAGTCACTCCCTCCCAAGCCTTACCCCCTCCCAAGCCTTACCTATAAGGTTTATGCAACTGAGGATACTAAAGTGATCTTTCCAAAATTCTCTAAGGGTCAACTGAGTGTCTGAGGCCACTTCAAAGCACTTTTGAAACATTCCTTTGGTGTACAGCTTCTTGAAATTTGAAATGACCTGCTGGTCCATGGGCTGGAGGAGTGGTATTAGGAGGCAAAAACTTCACTTTTATGAAGCTCAACTCCCCCGAAATTTGCTCTGTCAAGTCTGAAGGATGACCAGGAGCATTTCTAATACCAGGAGGCACTTAAGTTCCAATTTATTTTCCAGGAGATAATTTTCCACCGTGGGGCCAAACACATGGTAAAATCAGTCATAGAAAAAGTCCCTAATGACCCCATGCCTTACTGCTTGCCCTCCATATCACACACAAATTAGCCTTGACGACACTGTTTTTCCTGAACACACTGGGAGTTTCAGAGTGATACACAAGTAGAGGCTTCACTCTACAATCCCCACTAGCATTACTACACAACATTAAGGTTAGCCTGTCTTTCATAGGCTTGTGTCCTGGCAGTGCTTTTTCCTCCTGTGTAATGTAGGTCCTGTTTGGCATTTTCTTCCAAAACAGGCCTGTTTTGTCACAATTAAACACTTGTTGGGGTTTCAATCCTTCAGCCTCTATGTACCCCTTGAATTCCTGCACATATTTTTCAGCCACTTTTTAGTCCGAACTGGCAGCCTCACCATGCCTCATCACACTATGTTTGCCACTACAATTCTTAAATCTCTCAAACCAACCTTTGTTGGCCTTAAATTCACTCACATCACCACTAGTTGCAGGCATTTTTTTAATTAAATCGTCATGCAACTGCCTTGCCTTTTCACATACGATTGCTTGAGAGATGCTATCTCCTGATATCTGTTTTTCGTTTATCCACACCAATAACAGTCTCTCAACATCTTCGAGTACCTGCGATCTGTGTTTTGAAAAGATACTTGCACCTTTCTCAACAACAGCTTCCTTAATTGCCTTTTTGTTGGTCAGGATAGTAGTGATGGTTAATTGGGGTTTGTTGTACAACCTGGCCAGCTCAGAGGCATGCACTCTACTTTCATGCCTATTAATTATCTCCTTCATTTCTATAGTAATTTTCACCCTTTTTACCACAGGGTTGGCACTAGAAGCTTTCTTTGGGCCCATGGTGGCTTATTTAGCAGTTACAAGCACTAAAAATACTGGAATAATACAAAATGTACAGATTGTATGCGTGGAACCGACTGCACCAGCTTGTAAACATTGGCGCACTAACTGAAGGCAGGCCAGTTGAGGCGCACTCAGGTCAGACAGAAGCGTGGACGCGTATGGGACGAATGATGTAAGTTGAGTTTTTCATTGTAGGTCGGGGTAAAATTTTTACGCTGAAAAGCTTCGCAAGTCAATTTTATCGTAACATGAGGCCTTTATAAGTCGAGGGTCCACTGTACTTCAATATTTCGCTAATATATATACGGCTTATTTATCTATCGCAATTCATCTAATACGACATAATAAATAATATAAATAACACAGAAACCTGATACATACTCTAGAATGAATAACATATGTCATTATGTGACAGGTGGAGGTGGCCACGGCCGCTCCTGCATTGTTGTGGTAATCACTGCCATCTAGTGATGGCTTTTTGAAGGCACCTATTATTAACATTTATTACATAGTACATTATTGTTATACATTTATTACAGTGGGCCCCCGCCTTACGATATTAATCTGTTCCTGAGAGCTCATCGTAAGCCGAAATTATCGTAAGCCGAATTAATTTTCCCCATAAGAAATAATGGAAATCAAATTAATCCGTTCCTGACACCCCAAAGTATGAAAAAAAAATTTTTTTACCACATGAAATATTAATTTTAATACACACAAACTGAAGAAGACATGCACAATTACTACTCTACTAAGAATAGAATACATGACACTTACCTTTATTGAAGATCTGGTGATGATTGATGATACATACATAAAACACTTAACTCTGATATTAACCCTCCCCTCAAACATCTCCTTGCCAACCTCAACAGAACACATGACCATAACACAAGGCACAGATCACTCTTTGATGTTCCTCGTGTCCATCTCACGCTATGCAAAAACTCAATGCACATAAAAGGCCCTAAAATCTGGAATTCATTACCTGTAAATATAAAAGAAACACTACCTGTTTACAAATTCAAGTCTCTTCTCAAAGTTCACTTACTCACTCAAAACCAAATAAATACTGAATAACTGAACCTTATAAATTGTATATCCAAAATGTTACTCACAATTATATCACATAAATGTTAAACCTAGGACCCAATCTAACTTTGTTATTTTTTTAAATACACTACCTAACAGAATACTCCATTCTACTGAATGAACAGCAATGCATGCAACCATATGAGCTGTCTTTGTAATACTCATTTGCTTTTAAGTTATCTGTTTACAATAATGTCTTATCACTGATTCATCATTGCTTAGTTAATCTTAAGTTAATTTTAACCCAGCCCGTAATGCTATGCATATAAGGGTGGCTTTGGCATGCTGCTCTACCTGCATTTTTTTTTTGTTCCTCTGTATGTATGCTAAAATTTCTAAATAAATAAATAAATAAATTATCAAATGGTATACAATACCGACAGGTTGGTAGATAAGACACATAGGCAACATTTAGGCAACTTTATTTCGAGACGTTTCGCCTACACAGTAGGCTTCTTCAGTCGAGTACAGAAAGTAGGCGGGAGCAGTAGAGACGTGAAGACGATGTAATCAGTCCATCACCCTTGAAGCCGTAGATTTTAGTTCCAGGCTTTGGAACAGAACTTCTCCAGGCTGAGGACTGACAACCTCAAATCTACGACTTCAAGGGTGATGGACTGATTACATCGTCTTCATGTCTCTACTGCTCCCGCCTACTTTCTGTACTCGACTGAAGAAGCCTACTGTGTACGCAAAACGTTTCGAAATAAAGTTGCCTAAATGTTGCCTGTGTGGAAGTTACTGTTTAGAAGGGAAATCCCCTTCCATTAGGACTTGAGGTAGCAAGTCCTTTTCCGGGGTTACTTCCCTTCTTCTTTTAATGCCACTAGGACCAGCTTGAGAGTCACTGGACCTCTGTCACACAACAAATCTGTCCATAGAGCTCTGTACCTCCTGTTCCTTTAAGACTTTCCTAAAATGGGCCATAACACTGTCATTGTACAGGTTGCCAACATGGGTTGCAGTAGCTGTGTCAGGGTGATTTTCATCCTTAAAGGTTTGCAGTTCAACCCACTTTGCACACATTTCCTTAATCTCTTTTTTCAATTCCATACTAATCCTCGCCCTTTTTACCACAGGGATGGCACTAGAAGCTTTTTTGGGGTCCATGGCAACTTATTTTGCAGTTACAAGCACTAAAAACACTGGGATAATGTGAAATGTACCGAATGTATGCGTAGATGCAACCACACTGGCTGGCTTGTAAACACTGGCACTGAGGCCACACGTGGGATGCGTCCCAGACGAATCATGTAAGGCGAGGCAAAATTTTTGCGTTCAAATGCTTCATATGGCGGATTTAACGTAATGCGATGCGTTCGTAAGGTGGGGGTCTACTGTATTATACATTTAGATAGTAGGTTGGCAGACAGCAACTGCCCAGGAGGTACTACCGTCCTGCCAAGTGAGTTAAAACGAAAGTATGTAATTGTTTTACATGATGGTAGGATTGTTGGTGTATTTTTTTCTGTCCCATAAACATGCAAGATTTCAGGTACATCTTGCTACTTCTACTTACACTTAGGTCACACTACACATACATGTACAAGCATATAGTATATACATACCCCTCTGGGTTTTCTTCTATTTTCTTTCTAGTTCTTATTCTTGTTTATTTCCTCTTATCTCCATGGGGAAGTGGAACAGAATTCTTTCCTCCAAAAGCCATGCGTGTAGTAAGAGGTGACTAAAATGCTGGGAGCAAGGGGCTAGGAACCCCTCCCCCTGTATGTATTACTAAATTTAAAAGGAGAAACTTTCGTTTTTCCTTTTGGGCTACCCTACCTCAGTGGGATATGGCGGAAAGTTGAAAAGATTTTTAAAAAATTTTATTTTATATATTATTATTATTATCGTATATTACTTTTAAAAAATTGAAAAATTTGAATTTTTTTCACCAAAAATAAAAAGATTTACTTTTTATGCAGCCACTGCTTATTGTAATAATTGTATAAAATAATTTCAACCCATCTTGACTGCAATTAGATGGACAGTGACATCATTTTTTTCTTTTGAAACATCGCCAAAAATAAAGTCTGCTACTTTGATTCAATTTAGGTATTTTCGTCGTGAAACCAATAAAAAATCATCCCTACCCCTGTAAGATATCTTCCATTCTTCAAATGAGAAAAAAAAAAACGAGAAATACAACCTAAAAACCTATGAAAATACCGCAAGGGGGACGGTTTAATGGCGAGAAGTGAATCCATTATTTCTTTCATTTTTGGTTTTGTACTTTAAAGAAGTATCTTTCCATCTGCATTGCCTAAGTTTAAATAAATAGCCCATCAAAAAAGAGACCCAATTTCCCTAATCAAGAGCAAACCCCTCACCAACGCAAGGCCTCCCTTGAGGCCCACTGCATCTGGAAATTTGCTCCCTAGGAAGAAAAAAATCCCCGAGCGACTGCTAGTATTTGGAAAAAACTCGCACGTGATGCGCTCGAAGTGGAGGTTCCCTGTATAAGCATAGAGGTGTAGTAACACATTTTTTATCTGAAGAATGCCAAATTGAGTGAGGACAGGAAAACAATGGTATCATTGACCCCTGTGCTTTTAGGTGGGTGGTGCTTTCCCGGGTGAGTACATTTTAAACTAATGTTGAAAATTTTGTAGTTTCCATTTTGTTCTTGGTGCCGGAAGGGAGATTACCCCGGGGCTTCCAGACACATCAGCACAGATCTTTTTCATGAGGATGCTGTGCCTTATCCCAGTTCACAGATGGCCTCGAGTCCCTGGAAAGCACTGCATACTTCAGTTGTCTCTGTTCTGGTGTTTCGATGTTTTTTTAGGTGGAACAAAAAAGTTCTCCTATTTTTCCCTACTATTTTTTGGAACAGTATCCACAGGGGGTGTGTAGCACTGCTGTGGAAGTTAGTGGGGGGGACAGTTTCATATGACATCCCTCCTTTGCAGTTTTTTCCTGGCATGACAAACTTTTCCTCAAAATATAGAAAAACCTAAATAGGACTATCTTTACATTTTATTCTACCCCCACTAAAAAAGGTGCCTCATTGGCTTCTTGGAGCTCTTTACTTCTCCACCTTGTTTTCCCTTTAAGAAGAATTATGACATAACCAAGCCTTCACATATCTTTTTCCACCCTTCTTTACCTGGGGTTGTAATCAAGGGAAAAAGCATCCCAACAAACTCCCATGAACAGTATTCTAAGCAGTTTTATGTTCCCATGTGGCGATGTTCCACAAAAAATCACCAGGTACTTAAGGGACAATCAAAGACCTCAAAATGAAAAAATAGCCCCCACCCAAAATTCCACTGCAGGGGTTTTACACCCCCCCCTTGGTTTTTGTCCTAAGAAAAAGTAGGGGGAAATGGGGGCTCCCAAAAATCATCTGGATAACTGGGATAAGGCACAGACTTTGATCCCATGTATTTGGAAGTTCACTTTGACATCACCAACCCATAGAATAAAGTGGAAACTAAAAAAAAATTTACATAGGGGTACATGAACTCATCCAGGAAAACACCACCTAACAACACAGGAGTCATAGGATCCCCTTTTCTACCTGTCCTCATCCCAATATGGCATTCTTCAGATCACCATATTCACTCACACCTCACTCTGTTCTATATGTCCAACTTACGACCAAGCTTGGTTCCGACAGTCGCAAGTCAAAATGGAAGCAAGTCAAACCCTTACTACTAAATTTATCAACATCACACTTCTGTAATGATTTTATTTTATTGTTTTATTTTGGTATTTCATTTTTTACTTTACTTTTTATGCTGTTAGTGCTGTATTTTTATCCCATAAGGTTTAGGATAAACACTGTGTACAACACAAACAGTTGCTTATTTCCCAAAAATCTGGCATAAAAAAACATGGTCGTAAGTCGAGTGGTCGTATGTCGACGGGTTTCGTAAGTCAGATGGTAGGTGTACTATTTTTTTAACCTCTGTACGTTGAATGATCAAGGTCTCAGGACTGAAACATATTCTAATAAGTACAGTGGTCCCTCGTTTTTTCGTAATTAATCCGTTCCTGGAGCCGGTTTACTATAAACGAAATTTACGTTTTTACGAATCAATTTTCCCCATAAGAAATAATGTAAATACAATTATCTGTTCCTGACACCCAGAAGTATTAAAACAAAAAAATTTTTAACATGAAATACATGTAGTACATAACAATACAATGGGAAATTTGATGAATGAAAATTAACACATAACACTTACCTTTATTGGAAAATTCTTCTTAGTGTATGGAGACTGGAGGAGGAGAGAGAGGGGATTGTTTATAGTTTGGAAGGGAATCCCCTTCCATCAACACCTCAGGTACCTTTTGCTTTTCTGGGGTTGCTTCTTTTTCTCTGTTTCTTAATGCCACTAGGACCACCTTGAGAGTCACTGGAGTCCTGTCTCACAATAGTAACTGTGGAGAAGCTCTGTTTCTGGCATCTCTTTAACACTTCCCTAAAATGGCCCAAGACTGTCACTGTACATGTTGCCAACCTGGCTTGCAACAACCTTGTTAGGGTGATGTTTCTCCATAAAGCTTTCCATCTTACCCCACATAGTAAAAATCTCTCTAATTTCTGAAGAGGCACCTTCTTCCATCTCTTCCTCCTCCTCAGCAGCAAGATTCTGAGCTGCGATGTGTTGCTCTTTCTGCTGAAGCTCTTGCGCTCCTCACTCAGTGGTGAGCTCTTCATTGTGGTCTTCCACCAATTCCTCCCACTCCTCCAAACTCACACCCAAACCCCATGGAACTCCCCAGTGCCACAATTGATTTTAAAACAGACATAGGCTCATTAGGGTCAGTCCCAAATCCTTCAAAATCCCTCTTGTTGACACAATCGGGCCACAATTTTCTCCAGGCAGAGTTCAAAGTTCCGGGTAGTCACTCCCTCCCAAGCCATCCCTATAAGGGTTATGCAGTGGAGGATGCTGAAGTGTTCTCTCCAAAATTCCCTTAGGGTCAAGTGAGTGTCTGTGGTCACAGTCAAGCACCTGTGAAACATTGCTTTTGTGTAGAGTTTTTTAAAGTTTGCAAAAACCTGTGGTCCATGGGTTGGAGGAGAGAAGTGGTATTCGGGGGAAAGAACTTTACTGTGATGAACCCAAACTCATCGAAATTGGTCATCCAAGTTTGGAGGATGAGCAGGTTCATTGTCCATTACTAGCACGCACTTGAGATCCAATTTCTTTTCCAGGAGATACTCCTTCACACTGGGGCCAAACACTTCATTGAACCACTCGATGAAAATTTCCCTCGTGACCCATGCCTTACTATTAGATTTCCAAAACACGCACAATTTACTCTTCATAACATTGTTTTTCCTGACACTCGGGGATTTTCAGAATGGTACACTAGTAATGCTTCACTTTGAAATCCCCACTAGCATTAGCACAGAACATTAGCGTCAGCTTGTCTTTTTACGCTTGTGTCCTGGCACTGCCTTTTCCTCTTGTGTAATGAAGGTCCTCTTTGGCATTTTTTCTTCCAAAAGAGGCCTGTTTCGTCACAATTGAACACTTTTTCAGGTTTTTCAGTCCTTCAGCCTCTATGTACTCCTGGAATTCATGCACATATTTTTCAGCCCCCTTGTGGTCCGAACTGGGAGCCTCACCATGCCTTACCACATTGTGTATGCCAGTATGGTTCTTAAATCTCTCAAACCAGCCTTTGCTGGCCTTAAATTCACTCACTTCACCACTATTTGCAGGGAATTTCTTAACAAATCTTCATGCAAACTGCCTAGCCTTTTCACAATAAACGAAGATCATAAGAGTATCTCTGCTAAAATTTTTTCTCATTTATCCCCCACCAATAATAACTTCCAAACCCCTTCCAGTACTGGTGATCTCATTTTTGTCAGCATAGTTTACTCCCTTTGCAACAGCCCGCATCCTTTATTTCATTTTTCTTGGCCCCCTATGGAACATAAGTTGTGTAGGGTTTCTTACATCCCGGACAGTTAGGCCAACTTGTACCACTTTCATATTGTTCAATGATGGTTTTCTTAAATTCAATCATATTTTTTTCACCTTCTTTACCACAGGCTTGGCACTAGGAGCTTTCTTTGGAGCCATGGTAGCTTATTTAGTACTTGCAAGCAGTAAAATAAATGGAATATTATAAAATATTTCGCTGGAGCACGTGAGGGGACCTTCGCTCACTGGAAAAAATGCCAGACTGGCTGCTGCCCCGGCTCACGCCGTGGGTACGCATCCCGGACGAACTACGACTCGCGAGTCAACCCATGAAAAGCAAGTCCATGTTTTTTACAAAAATACCCCTATGATTGGGGAATTTTACGATTGCCGGGGAAAACGAAAAGCGGGGGACACTGTATATCTTAGTACATGTATTTAGTCACACATCATTCAAATCAATTTGTTGGTATCTATTACCAAGGTTCATCCACAGTATATTTTTATATAAATGTACATTTTTTCTTTTCAACGAACGGCTTATCTCACCAAGACAGGGTGACCTAAAAAGAAAAACTGAAGTTTTAAAAAGAAAAACTTTTATTTTTCTTTTTAAATTAGTAATTTATACAGGAGAAAGGGGTTACTAGCTCCTTGCTACCAGCATTTTAGTCACAACTTACAACACACATGGTTTACGGAGGAAGAATTCTTTTCCATTCCCCATGGGGATTAGAGGAAATAAAGAAGAACTATTAAAAAAATTAAAAAGAAAAACCCAGATGTGAGTGTTAAATATATATGTATGTACATGCATGTGTAGTGTGATCTAAGCAAGAGAAGTAGCAAGATATACCTATTATCCCCCGTGTTTATGAAAACAAAAAAAAAACTCCAGCAATCCTACCATTATGTAAAACAAATTACAGGTTTCCATTTTCACACTCGCTTAGCAGGACTGTAGTACTTCCATGGGAGGTTGCTGCCTACCAACCTACTACTAAGTAAACCCAATGTTTTAGTTATTTTAGTGTACATGTGCACACACTGGGGCTCCATATGCTTACTCTTGTTAAACGTATGACAGTGCTCCCAAAAATAAAAACTGCTGTACTAATGTGCTATTTTAACACTTTTACTTTAAACCCAGCATAACCTAAACTAACTAAACTTAACATAATCCAAATGTGTATTCATCCAAGACAGACAAGAAATCCCGTATATCTGTAACTGCCACTGTAATGTATGCATCAGAGATGGTATATATGAGCAATGAACTCCCAGCTCTTGAATACTCTTCTCCATGAACTGTCACATCAGTAGTTTGTGGCTTCTGATTCAACTGCACTGTCATCAGTGTAATTCAAAGATACTAAAACCATTTAAATTGTACAGTACTCACAATTTAAAATAAATATTCTTTTCACTAACCTGCTTGCTCTACTAAATAAATAGCATTTGTCAATCTGTTGGCGCTGAGAATAGGATGCATATGGAAGAGAAACACAGCTAAGTGTTGAATTCTATCTCTGTATGGGAAAGTGATGGCAACCCGGTGACGAGCTCGGCAATCTGCTGGTCTGAAGCGACCCCCAGGCTCCAGCTCTGGGTGGTTACGCTCCTGTTCCTCAAGAGTTGGTGATGTGCGGTGGATCTTAACTGAACCCACTGCAGATTAAAAGATTAAAATAAATTAAAAATTAAAGGTACCCTGTAGTATAGAATGAATATTAGGTGATTACTTCTTGGTTATTAAATATTTTATGCATGCTGGTAACAAAAAGCTTGGACAGCTTTGGAAGGCATCCTTATTTTTCATGATAGCTTTCTTTGGAAGTATCAATGCAACTCAAAAAGTATCAGGCTATTTATTTTACTATGGGTGACACTACTTGGAATATGCAATTACTACAGAATTTAGTATAAAGAAAAGTAAAACACTTACCTAGTTTAGGTGGGACAGGAGGGCAAGGTGGCTTTTCTTTACTTAAGAGTACTTTTCTATTCTCCTGATCATTCTCACTGCCACTTTCATTTGTAAATGATTTTGTATAAGCATCAAGATGAGGTATTTTGGATTCGATGGCATTTTTCTTTTTATCACTGTTGTTATGCATCCCAGATGATGCCTTTAATAGATATCACTCACAGCTCTAAGATCATATTAGATTTTGCTATGGTACCCTTGGAATCCTCTTCCCTACTGTCTGTTAAAGTAACTTAGACAACGGTAAAGATGAAAGCTGTGAATTTTTTCCTCTCACTTTATCCTGAATCGTTTCACTTGAGGGAACAGCACTGTTTACTGTATTAATTATTTCCTCACCTACAAATTTCTTTAAATTTTTATCTACACTCGACGTATTATTTGATATTTTCCAATTCAAGTGTGACAGGTCTATTGTTAGAACTAATGTGAAGATACTGTGACTGTCTACTATAACTTGATTCTCTGTGATACCACTGACCCATGGTAGCTTAGACCTCACCCACTTTACCTGAAATAGAATTAACAATTGTTAGTAAACAGTAAACTGAATAATGTAATGCCTTCTAAAATACTGGGTTTAAAGTCTCCTCTTAAATTTAACAATAATAATCTAAGGTACTGTATATTATCTGATTACACTTTGTTTATGTAATGTATGTTACATTCTCTCTTTTCCCCATTAACCAGCAGTGAATAAATTATAATCTTCACACTGTTCAAGTGCCTCCCTGTTACTTTTAGAATGCATTTGCCAACATGTCAAGTCTCCGACCCACTGCTAACATTCATATTTCTCTCCACTACCCACAGCAAAGAGAACTCACAAGAACACAAGAATGGACAATACACAAATCTTGTGCCTTTTTATTCTTGAAGAAACATTGTAGTAGGCCTATTGGCCTATGTTAGGCAGATCTGATTCACACCCACTCATGTACCCATCCAATGCATAACCTTAACTTTTAAAGAGGTGGACCAGTATGCCAATGGAAGGCCACAGTCCAAAATTCTATACAAAAGTTGAGACTTTGTTTGGAGACTAATGAATGAGGAACAGCAAGGGTCATAGCGGGTTATTTTATATTGCTCGGACAAACTAACGTTTCACATTATGTCCCAGTAACTTGAATAGTACAGTACCATAAAGAAATTTTAATTGAGGGAAAATGCAATAGTATACCCTTTCTGTGTTGGACTGCAAGTTGGAAGAGCTAATAGACTGGATAACTTAAATATCAACTAAAGACCTGACAAAAGAACAAACATACACAGCTCTCTTTCTCTGTGAGGAAGCAGCATACACAATTATCTGCTTCATCCCTGTGATCCTTGTTCTGAAGGGCAATCTTCTGCACTGTTCAGGTTCACAGTGTGAAGGCAAAGTCACTCTGTGGAGGAACCACAGAGCTGATGAAGCAAGAGCTGGTCAACACCACAAGGATTACTTTCAAATTATCCAACCTGATCACCATCAAAGTCGCCTTCATCACCAACTGCTCATGCGATGATGAGGCCAATATGGCTGTCCCGTCATCTGTTAGGAAACTGCTAAAGAATAAGAAATTAGAAGTGATCCTACAGCCAGTACTAAGAGTAGAGAAGTTGGTGTTTAAAAAAAATTGGACCGGAAAACTAACAAGTGACCCGAGGAACCAAGATGAGAACCTGAACTACTAGACTAAGGTTGATAAGGTGACCCTGATACCAAAAATCTACAGCGATCAAGGGCAGCTCATAAAAATTTTTCATGGTCCAACAAGATGCTTGTGAAGGAATACATAATTTTTATTACTACAACCCGAAGAATATTGAACCTGAACTCTACCATCACCTAACTCCTTGTTGGAACTGGTAGTCCTATAACCATATAGTCAAGGACTGTGCATTCAAGATTATATACTGCTCTGAATGTGGTTGTGGTGGATCACACCCTCAGAGAATGCACATTCATCAGCCAACCAAAAATGCCTGAACTGAGGGAGGTGTTCAGTAAGAAACCCAGAAGAAATTACTCTACCATGAACACCACATGTGTTGCTATTACCCATCTCCAAGAAGACGAGGAAGATTCTGCAAGTCACTAATATACTACTCCTGTATTCGACCCTATATCATTCACCCAAGTTGGCACATCGAAGATATTCATAATGCCTAGTTTGTACCCACATGCAGGACACATCAAACTCAGAAACCTTCATGGAAGTCACCAACACATTATTCTCACTTAACCACCTTCCAGAAATGAAGTTCTCAACAGACATGTTTCAGTATTCAACCTTGCACTGTACAGTAATTGTGCTTGTGCTAAAATGGAATACGTAATTTTCTTTACAACTTAACTCACCCTAGATTCAAAAGATGGAAGTACCTCTGCGGATGTAGCATTGACGTAAAATAAAGAATCATAATTGCGGTAGAAAAGAATGTTTAAGGAAAACTGCGCCATCATTAGTAATACGACCACCAGAAGCAGAAACTTCCAGAACCTTGGTCGACACATCGAGTCCCTCACCATGCAACAAGCACCACTCTGGTATCTTCCCAATCCTCCCTCATCTCCAGACGTGTACATTATGCCACCTGAAAATTAAGTATCATTAGTAAAAAACAAATTTTAAAAGATGATGACATGAAAATTCAAATGGGGCAATATATCTGAAATACGAAGGGAGGCACTAGTCAATGAAATTGGCAAATATCGAACTTAAGGAGAAGGAATCTTATAAGAGACAAGAATCAACGGAAGAACAAAAAGCCATAAAGGAAATTAAGAAAAAAAAATTCTTCTTCTCTTATGCCAAATCTAAGGGAAAAACAACATCCAGTATTGAGCCCCTGCATAGCAGGATGGGATATACCCAGATGATAGCCAAGAAAATGAGCGAGATACTAAAGTCCCAATATGACTCAGTGTTCAGCGAGCCGCTGCCCAGACTAAGGGTCGACAATCCAAATGAACTGTTTATGAATGAAACCCAAATTTGGTCATCCCAAAAATCTTGGATATTATTCAAACTCCACAAGACTTTGAAGAGGCAATTAATGACATGCCCATGCACTGTGCCCCAGGCCCAGACTCATGGAACTCTGTGTTCATCAAGAATTGCAAGAAGCCCCTATCGCGTGCCTTCAGCATTTTATGGAGAGGGAGCATGGACACGGGTCATCCAACACGCACTAAAAATAACAGACATATCCCCACTCCACAAAGGTGGCAGTAAAGCAATTGCAAAGAACTACAGACCGATAGCACTAACATCCCATATCATAAAAATCTTTGAGAGGGTTCTAAGAAGCAAGATCGCCAACCACTTAGATACCCATCAATTACACAACCCCGGGCAACACGGGTTTTAGAGTCAGTCGCTCCTGCCTGTCCAAGCTATTGAACCACTATGACAAGGTCCTGGATGCTGTAGAGGATAAACAAAATACATATGTAGTATACACAGACTTTGTAAAGGTTTTTCGACAAGCATGACCATGGTGTAATAGCACACAAAATGCGTGATAAAGGAATAACGGGAAAAGTTGGTAGATGGATCTACAACTTCCTGACAAATAGAGCACAAAGAGTAATGGTACACAGAGTAAAGTCCCAGGCAGCCATGGTGAAAAGCTCTCTTCCACAAGGCACAGTACTTGCTCCCATTCTATTCCTCATTCTCATTTCTGACACCCAACTTGTACAACTATGTATCATGTCCAAATAAAAATTATTATTATTATTATTATTATTATTATTATTATTATATTATATTATTATTATAGACAGAGATGTAAGCCATAGCTCCGTGTCTTCCTTTGCGGATGACACCGGATTACGATGGCAGTGACCTCCATCGAAGACACCGCGAGACTCCAAGCGAAACATCAACCAAATCTTCGAGGGGCCACTCAAAACAATATGAAGTTCAACGAGGAGAAATTTCAAACTACTCAGATATGGGAAACTTGAAGAAATTAAAAATGTGTCAGGGTATACAAAAAATTCTAATCGTCAATAGAGCAGAAAAGTAATGTGAAGGACCTGGGAGTGATAATGTCAGAGGATCTCACCTTCAAAGACCACAACAATGTATCTATCTCATCCGCTAGGAAAATGATAGGATGGATAATGATAACCTTCAAAACTAGGATGCCAAGCCCATGATGATTCTTTTCAATTTGCTTGTGCTCTCTAGGTGGAATGCTGCTGTACACTAACGGCCCCCTTCAAGGCTGGCAACACTGCAGACCTGGAGAGTGTACAAAGAACTTTCACGGTACACATAAGTACAATAAGGCACCTAAACTACTGGGAGCGGTTAAGATCCTTGATTTGTATTCCCTCAAAACGCAGGCGAGAGAGAGAGACATGATATTATACACTTGGAAGGTCCAGGAGGGATTGGTACCGAACCTGCACTTGAAAATCACTCCGTATGAAAGCAAAAGACTCGGCAGAGATGCAACATTCCCCCGATGAAAAGCAGCGGCGCCACAGGTACACTGAGAGACAACACAATAAGTTTGTAGATGAATGGTTCAGAGAACCGACATCTTGATAAATTAGACACATGTGCAACTCTTGGGTATCTTTATTGAGGAAACGTTTCGCCACACAGTGGCTTCATCAGCTGATACAAAGGAGAATCTGAAGAACAGAGGAGAATGAGGTAATCAGTCCCTCAACCTTGAGTCGATGTGGTCAGTCCATCAATCTTGAATAGATATACGGCATATGTGCGGAGAAGGAGCTTATAAACCGTTGGCAGGAGAGGTGCAGCAGTCATAGGTGGTGTCACATTTGTTCAATGTGGAAGTAGGTCATGCCCAAGAATTAGGCAAGCGAAGAATTCCCAAGTATTAAGATCCCAAGAAGTTGCAGTGTCTGACAGGTTTGTAGATGAATGGTTCAGAGAACTGACATGTTGATAAATTAGACGTGTGCAAACTCTTGGGTATCTTTATTGAGGAAACGTTTCGCCACACAGTGGCTTCATCAGTCCATACAAACCTGTCAGACACTGCAACTTCTTGGGATCTTAATACTTGGGAATTCTTTGCTTGCCTAATTCTTGGCACGACCTACTTCCACATTGAACAAATGTGACACCACCTATGACTGCTGCACCTCTCCTGCCAACGGTTTATAAGCTCCTTCTCCGCATGTATGCCGTAATTCTATTCAAGATTGATGGACTGACCACATCGACTCTAGGTTGAGGGACTGATTACCTCATTCTCCTCCTGTTCTTCAAGATTCTCCCCTTTGTATGGACTGATGAAGCCACTGTGTGGCGAAACGTTTCCTCAATAAAGATACCCAAGAGTTGCACATGTGTCTAATTTATCAACACAATAAGTGTCCGGGGCCCAAGACTGTTCAATTGCCTCCCAGCATACATAAGGGGATTGCCAATAGACCCCTGGCTGTCTTCAAGAAGACACTGGACAGGGACCTAAAGTCGGTACCTGACCAGCCGGGCTGTGGTTCGTACGGTTTGTTCGATCAGGCCCTGGTCCATCATGAGACCTGGTCTCTCAGACTGGGCTGCAGGGGCGTTGACCCCCTGAAACCCTCTCCAGGTAAATGTGCACAAGGAAAGCCCATGAAATTAAAGCACGAGCGGAAAACAGCAACATTTTATTATGGTAACATTTCACTCTCCAGGAGTTTTGTCAAGCAGTAACGGCTTGAATAATAAAATGCCACAATAAAATGTCACATAAGTTGCACTTCTGCCCTTTTACCTAACATACTAGCTGAAGGCCTATCAGCTAGGCTGTTCGTGCTTGCATATAACAGGAGTAATATAAAGAACTTTATCATGTACTTCACATAGCTTTATAAATTTTAATATGGTTTAGAAAGACACGTAAACAAACACTATAACATATTTATTAGAAAACGTTTCGGTCCTGGGACCTTGATCACTTCTAACATACAGAGGTAGAAAGACATTATATATATACATGTAGGCGGAGAGCGAGATGTGACGCACGTGACCTGAGGAATGTCATAAGAACATAAGAATGGAGGAACACTGTAGAAGGCCTACTGGCCCATGCGAGGCAGGTCCTTATCAAAACAACCTCTGCCTATGATGAGGATGGGTAGACGATGAAATCATGTGACTCCTGTGTTGTTGGGTTGGTGCTGCTTAAGTATCATGTATGCCAATGTTTTTGAAAATTTGTAGTTTCCAGTGTTGCGTTCTATAGTGTCGGTGACGGCGATTAGTGAGGCTTCTAGGCACCGTCGGCGTCTGAGGTCTGGTTCGGTGAGAACGAGTTGTGCCTCGTTCCAGTTCATCAAATGCCCCGTGGAGTCTCTGTGGAGGACACAGGCGTACCTTACATCGTCTCTGTTAGAGGCATTTCGATGCTCATTCAGGCGGACTGCAAGATCTCTGCCTGTCTCGCCTACATATTTCTTGGGACAGAACCCACAGGGGATAGTGTAGACGCCTGCTGTAGAAGTTAGAGGTGTGGGGCTGCGTTTCGTAGTGAGGTCTTTGATAGAGGATGTGTTTTTGGTGGAAACATTGATGTTACTCATAGCAAGTGCCCGGCGAGTATTCGTGCAACATCGTCACATGGGAGTACTATGAACTGTTTAGGGGGCTGTTCCATGGGCGGTTTGTTGAGGATAGCTTGTGCCTTGAGTCTGCAATCTCGGATGAAGAAAGATGGGAACTGAAGACATGTAAAGGCTTGTGTTATGTAAGTGCATTCTTCTTCTAGAAAACAAGGGCTGGAGATGCGAAGAGTTCTCAAGAAGCCAATGAGGACTCCTCTCTTAGTGTGGGTGTATTGGTGTGAATAAAAGTGTATAAGATCGTCCTTGTTGGTAGGTTTTCTATACATTTTGAAGAGAAGTTTGTCACTGTCGGGAGATCTGCACAGTAGAACGTCGAGGAAAGGAAGTTTGCCATCATTTTTGAGTTCAAGTGTAAACTTTATTGATGGTTCAAAATGCATTGATCTTGTTGAGAAGGGCCTGGATATTGAGACGTCTCGGATAGAAAACCAATATATCATCAACGTATCTTAGCCAGGTAACGGTGTTGGGAATGAGAGTGCTGAATTTCTCTGTCTCCAAGTTTTCCATGAAGAGGTTGGCAAGCACAGCACTGAGCGGGCTGCCCATTGCCATCCCAAAGCATTGTTTGTAACAGTTGTCCTGATACTTGAAGAAGTTGAAATTAACACACAGTTCCACTAACAGAGACGATGTAAGGTACGCCTGTGTCCTCCCACAGAGACTCCACGGGGCATTTGATGAACTGGAACGGGCACAACTCGTTCTCACCCGAACCAGACCTCAGACGCCGACGGTGCCTAGAAGCCTCACTAATCGCCGTCACCGACACTATAGAACGAAAAACACTGGAAACTACAAATTTTCAAAAACATTGGCATACAGGGATACTTAAGCAGCACCAACCCAACAACACAGGAGTCACATGATTTCAATCGTCTACCCATCCTCATCATAGGCAGAGGTTGTTTTGATAGGACCTGCCTCGCAGGGGCCAGTGGGCCTTCTACAGTGTTCCTCCATTCTTATGTTCTTATGACATCCTCAGGTCACGTGCGTCACATCTCACTCTCCGCCCATATATATAATGTCTTTCTACCTCTGTATGTTAGAAGTGATAAAGGGTCCCAGGACCAAAAACGTTTTCTAATAAATATGTTTAGTGTTTGCTTACGTTTTCTTTCTAAACCAACTTGTCGGTATTTATTCCCAAGTTTTATACCATAAATTAATATACTGTGCTCCTATAGGGAGTTTCTTGATTCTAGTGGGGTTCTTGATCCAAAGAATTAAGCTTGTCGTCCCATTCCTTGATTCAAACATCAGTACCCCCCCATTTCCCAGGCTAACTTCTCGTGTTTAGCGCTCCCATAAATATAATAATGCTACAGTTACTGAATTCGGCAAATCCATTACATATAAATTCAGAAATTTTGTAAATATCGTTAACATAATTATTTACGAACATTTTTTATCTCGGACTAGATGAGGATTCAAATCCAAGCTGGCTACTCTCTACCCAGGCAGAGATGAATGCATAGTGCCTTAAACCATTCCACGATACTTCATGGGGTAGCTACCCACATAATCATTGATCCCTAAAAGGGGGTTTTTATCAGAGCTTTAGTGAGTGGGAACCAGCTAATTCACCTTGTCTTCATCTTTTGTACTGGCCCCACATGAGATATTAAATGTTTTTTAATCATGAAAAACGAGCGTTGAAAAACATTAGACAAGCAAAGGATTAAAGCCCAGGCTCTAACTCTTCACTGGGGTTAAGACGATTTAATGTGTCTTTGGTCCTACCCCTTGTGGGCCCTAAGCTCTCCTGCAGGCTCCTGTTTCTTAAATAAAAAAAAAGAAGGCACAATACCGTGACTGGAACGATACACAAATAACCCGCACATAAAAGAGAGAAGCTTACTTCGACGTTTCGGGTCCGACTTGGACCATTTACAAAGTCACTTTGTGTGTGACTTTGTAAATGGTCCAAGTCAGACCGAAAGGGTCGTCGTAAGCTTCTCTCTTTTTATGTGCGGGTTTTTTGTGTATCTCCTTTTTCTTGTCCTTATACTTGCCTTGATATACCTTTGAAGAGTTTCTCTTACTCTGACCCCGGGCCATGGGCCAGGCTAACTTCTACGTCTAACACTTCATTTCTACTACTACTTTTGCTCCCAAACCATTACAAATTTATTGCCTCCCTTCACCCTTCATTCCTCTTCCTCTCTCGTGCTACTAAACCGACTACTCTCCCTATCAGTTTTGGTCTCCTTACTACAGAGGGTAGGCGGGATTCCCGGGAATCCGCCTACCAGTGAATATTGCCCTCGTCTGCTACACCTGACGTTACTATATAAGCGCCAGGCTCCTTTCTTCTGCTTCAGAATCTCCACGACTATGGTGCTCTTCGCACCTACTCCCTAGGTTGAGGGACTGATTACCTCATCTTCTGTACATAGTTCTACTGTCTTCAAGTTATTCCTAGAATTTGTATTGATAAAGCCACGGGATGGCGAAACGTCTACAATAAAGATACCCAGATGTTGCACATGTGTCTTAACTCATCTTGTCGGTATTATATACCATTTCGTACACAAGGAGGGGTTTTTTAAAGGTAAGACACACATGCAACAGTTAGGTATCTTTATTTCGAAACGTTTCGCCTACACAGTAGGCTTCTTCAGTCGAGTACAGAAAAGTTGATAGAAGCAGAAGAGACTTGAAGACGAGTAATCAGTCCATCACCATCCTGGCGCTATATAAGGCTCCATCCTGTCACTTAAAACTCCATATTGTTGCAGCCATCAGCAACAGCCTGGTTGATCAGGCTCTGATCCACCAGAGGCCTGGTCACAGACCGGGCCGCGGGGCGTTGACCCCCGGAACTCTCTCCAGGTAAACTCCAGTAGTGCTCTTCTCCAGACTGAGGGACTGACCACCTCAATACTTTAAGTGGAATGGACTGATTACATCGTCTTCAAGTATCTTCTGTTTCTATCAACTTTTCTGTACTCGACTGAAGAAGCCTACTGTGTAGGCGAAACGTTTCGAAATAAAGATACCTAACTGTTGCATATGTGTCTTACCTAACAACCCAGACGAATTACTTAAGTGCTGCTACCTAAAATTTAAAAAGCAAACACACAGACACACACACACACACCACACACACACACACGGGGATGTTAGGAAGTATTTCTTCAGCCACAGAGTAGCAGAAAAGTGGAATAGTTTGGGAAGCGATGTAGAGGCAGGATCCATACAAAGCTTTAAGCAGGGGTTTATGATAAAGCTCACGGTTCAGGGAGAGTGACCTAGTAGCGATCAGTGAAGGGGCGGGGCCAGGAGCTCTGAATCGACCCCTGCAACCTCAACTAGGCGAGTACAACTAGGTGAGTAACACACACACACACAAAACACACACACACACACACACACACACACACACACACACACACACACACACACACACACAACACACACAAACACACACACACACACACGCACGCACGTCAAGAAGTTAAAGAAAGTACAAAGGTTTGCACCAGGCTAGTCCCAGAGCTCGGGGAGTGTCGTACGGGGAAAGGTTGAGGGAAATCGGACTGACGACACGGAGGACAAAAGGGGTCAGGGAGACATGAAACGACATACAAGATACTGCGGGGAATAGACAAGGTGGACAGATAGGATGTTCCAGAGGGGACACAGAAACAAGGGGTCAAAAAACTGGAAGCTGAAGACTCAGACGAGTCACAGGGACGTTAGGAAGTATTCTTCAGTCATAGAATCGTCAGGAAGTGGAATAACCTAGCAAGTGTAGTGGAGGCAGGAACCATACATAGTTTTAAGAAGGGGTATGACAAAGCTCAGGAAGCAGAGGGGAGAGGACCTAGTAGCGATCAGTGAAGAGGCGGGGCCAGGAGCTGAGTATCGACCCCTGCAACCACAATTAGGTGAGTACAATTGGGTGAGTACACACACACACACACACACACACAAACGATGAGCTCTTGGAGAAGGAGTGGACCTAGCAGCGACCACGAAGAGGCGGGGCCAGGAGCTGTAAATCGACCCCTGCAACCATAAATAGGCGGGGTACACGCAGGAGTGGGAAAGTGGTTTAATGGGTTCTACGTAGCGATCACTTGCCTCGGCTTTCCATGGTAGTGGCTTTCGGCAAATGCTACCCCAATGTTACCGGAGAGTATTCCGGTTGATCAGGCCCTGATTCACCAGATCCAGGCTGTTACTTTCTGGCTGCAAGTAGTCCAACGTAAAACCCGGGCACTGACTTTAGGTATCTATCCAGTTTCCCTCTTGAAGGCAGCCGGGGGTCTATTGGTAATTCCCCTTATGCCTCGGGGGAGGCTGCTGAACAGTCTTAGGCCCCTGTCACTTATTGTGTTCTCTCAGTAGACTTAAGCGACCCCTCCCTTTTTACTGGGGGTATGTTCCACCACCCAGTTTTTTTCTTTCGTAGGGAGTTATTTCTGTGTGCAGATTTGAGACAATCCCTCTAGAATTTTCCCGATGTAGATTACGATGCATCTCTTGCCTGCATTCCAGGGAGTACGGGTCAAGTGACTCCAACATTCCCAGTAATTAAGGTGCTTGGCCAAACTTATATGTGCATGAAGGTTCTCTGTACATTCTCTAGATCTGCGATTTCACCTGCCTTGGGTAGAGCGTTAGTGTACAGCAGTATACTTTTCTCGCAATATAGTAACAAGCTCCCAAACCAGTTTGATTCTGTAAACCATACGAGAAACTCCCACTGCCGCAGTGACAGCAAGTGCTGCTGTTGTTGCAGTGTTTGCTGTTGTGGTGACTGCTGCTGAGGCAGTGACTACTGCGGGGACACTGCTGCTGCCGCTATAGCAGTGACTACATTGCGGTGGTTGCTGCTGCTGGGGCAGTAACTGCTACTGCGGTGGCTTTTGCTGTGGCTGTTGCAGTGGCTGTTGCAGTGGCTGCTGCTGTAGCAGTGGCTGTTGCTGTGGGGGTGGCTGTTGCTTTCTTGCCCAATAGAACTGTAAATATTGGCCCAGCTTCCGGTTAGGTCAATGACTGCACATTGCGTGTTGTTACGCGTTAGAGCTGAAAATCCAAATAGTTATTTTTTCATAAATTCATCGCACCCTACAGATTATATATCAGGCATTAACACAAATCTTTCAGAATTTGAGAGATAAGTAGACAAGACTCAGGCACGCAGAACCGGGGACTGATTCCTGTAAGTGTTATTGATAAAGTAATAACAAGTACCACTACCAAGAGTACAAGTGTTCTCTAAAGGGAAAGCTGTTTAAGTTTAGGTGAACACCCAAAGGGATACACAGCAAATTATTACACACACACACACACACACACACACACACACACCACACACACAAAACACACACACACACACACACAACCTAACATTACACGTCATAAAATTTCTTGATAGGGTTCTGAGACGCCAAAATTACAGACAATGCATAAACTTGAACTAAATAAAGTGGGGGTTAAATGCCTTTAAAACGGGGCCTATCAAGATTATTAAACCACTATGGTAAAACTACGGAGACCTTGGAAGGAAAAAAAACGCTGATTTAAATACATATTTTTCAAAATCATTTAATAATGCAACCACAGAACAATAGCCCCGAAAAACGATGTAAATATCAACTGAAAAATTTTCAACACACTTATTAGCTCTTATAAAGAGAAAGTTTCCTTTAATAGCAAAATGTTCTTTGTAAGGAAAAATGTCAACAGAAAAGTACTTATAATCTCATTCAAGACAAAAAAAAAAAAAAAATAAGATCTATATGAGCAGAAAATTTGGTTTGAGGGAAGCAACCATTCAGTTGCAAACGAAGTATGTTAATTATATATTTGACCTCTGGTCAATTTGTTACTGATGTTCTTTCATCTAATGAACACACGAGATGACCAGGCAAATCATACAAACTTCTACTTACATCATTAGTATACACTTGTCTTGACTTTCCTAGTACACCTTCATTGTTCTTATTCTGTCTTGCTTTCCAATTAGGAAGCCTAGCCTTAGAACAGGCCGCGGACTCGATCTTTAAACCCATACAAGGTTGGACCAGAAAATTCAAGGCGCATCGAGACGATCTGCCCCCTTACTAGACAAGCTATCCCGAGCCACAGTAGAGAGAAAAGGGGCCAAGATTTTATTTGCCACGAATTTCCCATGGGAAAGTTTTTTCTTTAGGCCTTAAACCACTAGTTACATTTTAAATTATGTGAACGTAAACTAGGAAAACTTCATAAAAAAAAGATCCCAGCGGATCTTTTTGTTATGGAGTTTTACCCTTGATGTAATAAGAGTAAATAAAAGAAGCAAACACCACTCCCACGGGGCCTTTCCGGGGGGGGAAGGTGCCAGAGCTACAGCTTCCTACCATCTACAGCTCACAAGACTGCCATTCCCACGAGCCCCCCTGGGCGGGGAAGATGGCAGACCAGAGGCCTAGTTTCTCCCTACGAGCCCCGTGAGGGCGGGGAATGGGGCTAGGCCTGGGGACAGCTGGTCCCAGAAGATCAGGAGGTACTTGTACCTCCTCCCATGGGAGACATAGGTCTCAGACACTCCCAAGACAAGAAGCCAAGGCCGGGAGTACCGGCGAATCAAGAAGAGGAGTAAATCAACGATTATATTACTACAGTGACCGTGGAAATAGCAGCCGACAGTCTGGCATGGTATGAAAGACAACTGCCTGACCTAAATTAATTCAACCTGAACTATTTCCTCTGAACAACAAATAACCGCTATACATGCCCTATAATTCGTAAAGGTAAAGTCATCACAGTACGGTAATTCTCACCGTGATAATAGCGCCGGCAGATAATTCCCAAACGGCTAGCGTGGGAAGTCACTCTTTTTTCATTTACACGATTTTATATGTGATGTACATGTGGCCTGTTTCAAAAAGTTTTCCTAATTTGTCAGCTATGCCTCCCGGGATCGGGAAGACTGTTGCTGCTGGCGACCCGCTGGCCTACATATCCATCACAGCCCGGTTGATCTGGCACACAACAGAAGGTAATAAACCAGTTTCTTCTCAACACTTCTACACTTGTTCCATCCATATTTCTGATATCTACTGGTAGCAGGTTAAGTAGTGTTGGACCACATTCAATGTAGTCCATCCGTTCCCCCGGGGGCTGAGCTTCTATATCTGTCAATGTTTTCCCTTTCCTTCCCTTCCCACTTCTGGCGTCTTTGTGCTCTCAGTTCTCGCTTCTTTCTTGTTCTGTCCTAGTCGAGGTACACCCACCGTCGGGAATCGAGCATGACTTTCGTTGATTCCCCGTTATTCCTAAGTCTCGGGGAGGGGAGGGGTGTAAGACGTTAGGGGTTGGGGGAAACCGGGCGGTATTTTTCCATCTCCCTTAACTTTGGTTTCCGTAGTGTTAACCATGAAAAAGCATGGGTGCACATGGCACCCATGCTTTTTCACTGGTTATATTTTACTTATATTTTACACTTCTTCCCATAGTTTTTCACTCCAGTTTTGCACACAACAGCACCTTTCAAGGCAGGGGAAATTGCCGACCTAGAAAATGTACAGAGAACTTTCACGGCGCGCATAACGGAGATAAAACACCTCAATTATTGGGAGCGCTTGAGGGTTTCCTAAACCTGTATTCCCTGGAACGCAGGAGGGGGAGATACATGATTAATACACCTGGAAAATCCTAGAGGATAGTACCGAACTTGCACACGAAAATCACCCACTACGAAAGCAAAAGAACTTGGCAGACGATGCACCATCCCCCCAATGAAAAGCAGGGGTGTCACTAGCACGTTAAGAGACCATACAATAAGTGTCAGGGGCCCGAGACTGTTCAACTGCCTCCCAGCACACATAAGGGGGATTACCAACGACCCCTGGCAGTCTTCAAGCTGGCACTGGGCAAGCACCTAAAGTCAGTTCCGGATCACCGGGCTGTGGCTCGTATGTTTTTGCGTGCGCCAGCAGCAACAGCCTGGTTGATCAGGCTCTGATCCACCAGGAGCCTGGTCTCAGACCGGGCCGCGGGGGGGTTGACCCCCGGGAAATCTCTCCAGGTAAACTCCCGGGAAACTCCAGTATGAATGTTATTTTGGTGTACAGATTTGGAACTAGGCCCTCTTTTCCCCCATTAATATACATTTTTGCGGCCAGGGACAGAAACTACCCGACCTTACTGACGAGAGCTGCGCTCTCACTACTTTACTTTTATTAAGGAACTTTTTGTATTATTGTTAGCAATCATATTTATATTAAAAATACATCACGCTGTGAAGGCTGAAGCACAGTATCGAAATATTTTAAAAATTCTGGTATTCTTGAGAGACGTCTGTCACTGTTGTATATACCGGCAGCCCACCCTTTAGATTGGCTTAATTTATCAAAGCGATTTACTGCATAAGAAAAATCAACGAGTCTAATATATGCAAATCCTTGTATAAGAAATAAAGCTTATTTTTCTGGCACTGATAAATTAACCTAAATTAAATATTAATATCTTAAAATATATGCATAAGCTGATAAACCAAACCATGCCACAAAGCAAGTTTTTACAGATGAAAACTCCCGCTAGCATGGCAGTGACGAACTCTAGCTCAAATTCCCTTCAAAGCCGTCAACATGACGCGGGTTCAAACCCCACCCGTGGAAGGTTTTTTTGCAATCGTGTCATTACGATTTCGTGAGTCATAAGCTGATATGTTGTACACTTGCAAACTTTAAGGCAATTCAAACATTAGATTTGTAAAAACGTGTAAATTAAACCTGAATAAAGTAAAAAACAATACAAATACAATCCATTTCAAAATTGAAACCCGACAGCTGCCTAGAACGCTGACACTGTTGTGGGTTTTTTTTTTTAAGAATTTTCGTGTAATTAGTGCAATAATAATAATGTAAGTGTTTATATAACGTAGTGTAAATGTGTAGTGCTGATTGACTTTTAGATAATATCAAGTCATAAAAAAACTAATATTCAAGGGGTACCGGGGAAAATGGCGTAATGTGTTGTTTTAACGAGTGATGCTAATTGAATCGTGATTAATTGTAGTTGATAAGAATACACGTAAATTTAAATTTTGGAAAGCGAGTTAATGTGGAGAAACATCTGGAACAATACCCATGTATACTGTAAATGTCAGATTAAGGCGGATATGAAAAAATGAGACGCGGGTTTGACAGGATCAAGAAGAGTCTACCCGGGAGATTATAGTGTATTCGCCCATGAGACACTCTTCAGGTCGCTTGTTCTATCTAGGCTGGAATATTGCTGCACACTAACAGCACCTTTCAAGGCAGGTGAAATTTCTGACCTAGAAAATGTACAGAGAACTTTCACGGCGTGCAAACGGAGATTAAACACCTCAATTACGGGAGCGCTTAAAGTTCCTGAACCTGTACTCCCTGGAACGCAGGCGGGATACATACATGATATATACACTGGAAAATCTAGGGGACTAGTACCAAACCCTTTCACACGAAAATCACTCTCTCCGAAAGCAAAAGACTCGGCAGACGAGCAACATCCCCCCAATGAAAAAGCAAGGGTTCACTAGCACGCTAAGAGACAACACAATAAGTGTCAGGGCCCCAAGACCTGTTCAAATGCCTCCAAGCATACATGAGGGGGATTACCAATAGACCCCTGGTTGTCCTCAAGCAGGCACTGGACAGGCACCTAAAGTCGGTACCTGACCAGCCGGGCTGTGGCTCGTACGTTGGATTGCGTGCAGCCAGCAGTAACAGCCTGGTTGTCAGACCGTTCCACCATGAGTCCTGGTCACAGACCGGCCGCGGGGCGTTGACCCCCCGGGAACTCTCTCCAGGTAAACTCCAGGTAAACAGGTAATGCAACTATTTAAATGGATAATATTAGTCGCTACCATTAAGGAAGCGGTAGGGGTGTAAAGCCCAGGAATAGCTGGGTAAATTAATTTTTATGAATATTATGTTGTAATAATTTTATACAATCCACACATAATTTGCAGTGTTTTCTGGCTTGATTTTTATCTAGTAATTATTCAGGTACCAATGTTCCTAATTTAAGGTCCAGACAGTGAGAGTTTGGGAGGTGAGAAGGTGGGCATCGGAGGACATGATGCGACCCACTGTTCCTAAAGTCCCACTTGTCTCTGAGGTACATCTTATGTTAATAAGTGTAAATTCTGTTTTTTGATGTGCCAGAGTTTCTGCCCAATTATGTGTGAGAGTTAATTCAGGATTGTACCTGTAAAATTCAACACACAATTTTTTAACAACTGTAATCTAAACCTGAGGTATTGACCAATGCAGGTGTTAACTTATTTATATAAAGGCATTACCCCTTTGACCATCACCTTGAAACATTTTTGATAAACACAGTGGGAGGCAAACCTGATTAAACTAGAACTACAAGCAAATCTTCAGGCTGCAACAGCTAGCAGTAAAAAAAAAGGTACCTAGACATAACGGGACGGCCATGGGGGGCACACGGGGCGGGAAGTAGTAATATAAATGCATAATCTCCTGACGTGCTGAAAGTCGAAACCCGGCAAAAAGAACCATTGTATAATAAAGAACTAGTGTAGACGAAGTTAACCCTTAATGTTGGGGTAAAATGCAACTGTGATCTGAAAAAATACGTAGCCAAACAAGGAAGGTGCCTTGATGCTAGTGAAGGTATCTTAATTCAAGGGAAATGGAGCTTACATTCCCTTCCCAGGATAAAACCTGTTTACCTTACATTTCCCAGGCGCTCTACTACGTCAATGGGTATAACGCTTCCCCCGTAAATATATGATGTTGAATACCAAATGTGTTGAGTGTGATAGGCTTACAACCCGTGTCTAAGACACTTCGTCGCCATCTGTTGGCACAAAATTTGACAAATATAGTATAAATTTAAACCAACAAAAAAAATGTTATTTATATAAAAAAGTAAAGATGATGATGAAGAACTAAATAATACTGAATATAAATAACAAATTTTACTTTACGGTATTACTTAGGAAGCTGGAAGTATAGTCTAAAAACTGCCCTTAATTCTAGTACTTTAAATTTTGTGGTCCAAAGCCGAAAATTACTGGTAGAACATGGAAGGTGTGCAAGCGCACAGTTCAACACTTACCTAGGTAGCTATAACTGTGTTCCACTGAAAGCTCCGGCCACAGGGGAACACGTTCTTCTGGCAATAGAGGTCAGAATTGTATGGGTCAGGGTTCTGGAATGATTCCTGGTGGTAGATATGGTGGTGTTCACCCCTGACTTCCTGGTATTTATGATTCCTGACGATGATCTGCTGTCTCCCCCGCTGCTGCTGCTGCTGCTGCTGCTGCTGCTGCTGCTGCTTGGCTGGATAGCGTGTACTCCCGCACTCTAACTCTTCGTTTTCGACGTGGTAATATCCCCCAGCCTTAGCAGAGATTTTGGAAAGTTTCTTGTGATTCTTTTGGTGGTGATGAGCCTCCTGTTGGGGGCGAGGGTTGAATGGGATGGGTTCTGCATGGCAAACCCAAAAGGGGACTCTGAGATGCATGGGGGATTGTGGAAACATAGACCACACAACGAAGACCAGCCGAAGAAAACAGTTAAGGGTTAATCAAAAAACAGAGATAGAGTAATGCAAGAGATAGTCAAGAAAGGATACGATGCAAGGAAAAGCTCAGTGGTAAAGGAATACGAGAAAAATCCCAGGATATGAGTAAGCAATAAGACGAAAAACGATAGATGATTCAGTTTTTCAGTCTCTTTCAAGCGAGTCAACTCATTTCCACTGAAATTTTAGTTTTACATTAAAAGATTCTGGCTAAAACCAGCAAGTAAACTTTTAAACCCCTAACATTGTTAACTTAAAACCTTTGAGCACTGGGCAGCACAAAGCCCCCATTCCAATCTATTGTCTTGCTGGTACTAAATGGGCTAACCCAGCCTTCAGTACCTAACACGTTTCCCTTTTTGAGTGTTTTTTGTATTATGAAATTTTTTAACTTCACATGAATGACACTCATGTTTAGAGTTACAAGCACAGATTTCAGTTCGTCTCTCATGCAGTCATCTAGAAATTTAAGTAATTCCTTTGTCTCAATGCAGAACAGTGTCAAGTACAACACTCCGGATTTCTTCTGGTTGATGAGGCATTTTCGTACATACGCATGAATACCCCGGAAAACTTTCTCCGACTTTCAACAGCTTCTGCTAACAGTCCTAGTGACATAGGAGTTGTAAGTGTGTCCCAGCAAACAGTGACTTCGTGAAGGAAATTGACTTTGGTGACTGCAACCAAGCGAACAATGCTTGCACTACGATTTAGCTGAAGCTCACACTTAAACATTTTTTTTCGAAGCTTTCACTGTGTAATTAGATGAACTTGTGGCTTGGCTTTAGGGACAACCATAACTCCATGGCAGCATGATCTGGAAAAAAAAAGTGCTACAATTATCTACACAAATTTATCGTTGAATACATATCAATTGCCAAAATGAATTCACTGTAACTGAACAACTAAAAAGGGCAATTAATCCCTTCTACATTCTCTCTCGCTTTCTCTTATACATCTCTCCCTCTTCTCTCCTTACACTCTCATTCTCAGCCGCTATCACCATAACACTGGAAAGGGGAGGTGGGTGAGGTGGATCACCACAAATCTGGTAGAGAAGAACCACAAATGCAATTTAAATTCACGCAAACTAAAGTAGCTACAACTAAACAATTATAACTACGAATTTCAATTAAGAAACGACAATTAAGCAGATACAATTAAAACAAGTGCAATTAAGTCATGTTAAGTTATTACAAGCCAGCAATTAGAACGCAGTATTCGTAATTACAACCCATAATAACGCCTCAGTAATTACAACAAGGAGCGCACAGATTAATAATAACCATGAACGGAAAAACTCGCTCACCTACCTACCACTGAATTCAGTTCTAATATTAACTCAACCGAGCTCAACAATTGTTGCCAAAAAACAGCAGCAGTGTGACCAAATTGATCAAGTACACCCAGGGTTCCCTTTCATTGCACACTAGTGCAAACGTTAAAACAAAGCTCTCAACCGTAAAATAGACAAGTATCCAAGGCAGATTGACCGTCACGTAACATGCCCCGTGACGGTTTTCCCTGGTGGTTCTACCTCGAAACCGGAACAGGACATCCCTCGAAACCCGGAACAGGGCCATCCCTCGAAACCCGGAACAGGGGCCCTCCCTCGAAACCCGAACAGGGCCATCCCTCGAAACCCGGAAAAAGGGCCATCTCTGGAAATCCGGAACAGGGCCTCCCTTCGAAACCCTGAATAGGGCCATCCCTCGAAACCCGGAACAGGCCATTTCCCCCGAAACCCGGAACAGGGCCATCCCCCCGAAACCCGGAAAGGGCCATCCCCCGAAACCCGGAAGAGGGCCATCCCTCGAAACCCGGGAAAAGGGCCATCTCTCGAAACCCGGAACAGGGCCTCCCTCGAAACCCTGAACAGGGGCCATCCCTCGAAACCCGGAACAGGGCCATCCCTCGAAACCCGGAAAAGGGCCATCCCTCGAACCGGAACAGGCCATCCCCGAAACCCGGAACAGGGCCAAACCCTCGAAACCCGGAACAGGGCCATCCCTCGAAACCCGGAACAGGGCCATCCCTCGAAACCCGGAACAGGGCCATCCCTCGAAACCCGGAACAGGGCCATCCCTCGAAAAACCCGAACAGGGCCATCCTCGAAACCCGGAAAGGGCCATCCCCGAAACCCGGAACAGGGCCATCCCTCGAAACCGGAACAGGCCATCCCTCGAAACCCGGAACAGGGCCATCCCTCGAAACCCGGAACAGGCCATCTCTCGAAACCCGGAATAGGGCCATCCCTCGAAACCCGGAACAGGGGCCCTCCCTCGAAACCCGGAACAGGGCCATCCCTCCGAAACCCGGAACAGGGCCATCCCTCGAAAAACCCCGGGAAAAGGGCCATCCCTCGAAACCCGGAACAGGGCCATCCCTCGAAACCCGGAACAGGGCCATCCCTCGAAACCCGGAAAAAGGGGCCCTCCCTCGAAACCCGGAATAGGGCCATCCCTCGAAACCCGGAATAGGGCCATCCCCGAAACCCGGAATAGGGCCATCCCTCGAAACCCCGGGAAAAGGGCCATCCCTCGAAACCCGGAAATAGGGCCATCCCTCGAAACCCGGAATAGGGCCATCCCTCGAAACCCGGAATAGGGCCATCCCTCGAAACCCGGAATAGGGCCATCCCTCGAAACCCTGAATAGGGCCATCCCCCGAAACCCGAACAGGGGCCCTCCCTCGAAACCCGGAACAGGGCCATCCCTCGAAAACCCCGGGAACAGGGGCCCTCCCTCGAAACCCTGAATAGGGCCATCCCTCGAAACCCGAACAGGGCCATCCCCCTCGAAAACCCTGAACAGGGCCATCCCCGAAAAACCCGAATAGGGCCATCCCTCAAACCCGGAATAGGGCCATCCCTCGAAACCCGGAATAGGGCCATCCCTCGAAACCCGGAATAGGGCCATCCCTCGAAACCCCGGGAAAAGGGCCATCCCTCGAAACCCGGAATAGGGGCCCTCCCTCGAAACCCGGAATAGGGCCATCCCTCGAAACCCGGAATAGGGCCATCCCTCGAAACCCGGATAGGGCCATCCCTCGAAACCCGGAATAGGGCCATCCCTCGAAACCCTGAATAGGGCCATCCCTCGAAACCCGGAACAGGCCATCCCCCGAAACCCGGAACAGGGCCATCCTTGCTGAAATGACCAACCAGGCAGTTGCTGATACTGTGATAGTCATAATAATAAATTAAGTAACATTTGAATACTTTATTCTGGAAACGTTTCGTCATACAGTGACTTCTTCAGTCCAGAGCAGAAAAATGTGGAGTAAGAGGATGACACTGAGATGACACTATGACATGGTGGACCAACAACTGACATTGTGACATGGTTTGGACCACAACTGACATTGTGACATGGTGGACCAACAACTGACATTGTGACATGGTGGACCAACAACTGACATTGTGACATGATGGACCAACAACTGACATTGTGACATGGTGGGCCAACAACTGACATGTGACAAAGGTGGACCAACAACTGACATTGTGCATGGTGGACCAACAACTGACATTGTGACATGGTGGACCCCAAAAACTGACATTGTGACATGATGGACCAACAACTACATTGTGACATGGTGGA
>NW_026472300.1:0-13249 GCF_026875155.1 Cherax quadricarinatus
TTGCTCCCATTACTTTTCATGATGTTGTCCAGACAGCTAACAATATCTCCCATCCCAGCCCCAGGAAAACATTCCCTCTGCCTCCTATTCCTATCCCTAAGACAAAATGCCCTATCCATAAACTTAACCTGTCTCCAACTAAAACAATGTTCTTACCTTCACTTGTGGAATTCGTCGTGACGTTCTTCGTTGGGGTTTCTGGGGATGTTTCACTCACGTCTGCCAATGCTTCCTTGGTGCTCATTGTGACATTCCCAATAGACATCCCACATTCATCAGGTAGCACCGAAAATGGTTTGGAAATTTCCACAGTACTCTTCTGGTTCTTCGTTGTTTCTGCCTCTCCAACAGTCTTCTTGATCCTCAGCTTGGTTCCATGTTGTGCAGCCACTGACCAGGTTCCTCTCTTAACCTGAGGACTCACAACAGGATTACTACAAATCCTCTTGTTCTTCTCCATTAATCGCCATATCTCCAGCTTAGCAACCCTAAGCTTCTATTTTATCTGCTGGTAGAGTTGCTCAAGAGAGGGCATCCTGGTTCAGATTCAGAGAGAGCACACGAATAAGTCTTCACAGAGCTAAGTACACATCACCACTGATGTGTACTTAGCTGATGAGGGAATAACAAGTGATATGAGCAAATTTGCCGATGACACAAAGATAGGTAGGATAATTGATTCAAACATGGATATCAGGGAACCTCAGGGAGATTTAGACAAACTCAATACCTGGTCAGAAAAGTGGCAGATGCAATTCAATGTAGATAAATGCAAGGTTCTGAAGCTCGGGAGTGTCCATAACCCTAGCACTTATAAGTTAAATAATGTAGAACTTAGCCATACAGATTGCGAAAAGGACTTGGGGGTTATGATAAGCAGTAACCTTAAACAGAAGTTCAGAGGTTATATTACAGCTTTATACATCATTAGTAAGGCCTCACCTATATTACACAGCTCAGTTCTGGTCCTATTACAGAATGGACATAAATTCATTAGAAAACATTCAGCGTAGAATGACTAGATTAATACATAGCATTAGAAATCTTCATTTTGAAGAAAGTTTGAAGACCCTTAAATTACATTCACTTATTAGACGAAGAATGAGGGGAGACGTGATCAAAGTGTATAAGTGGAAGATGGGTATTAATAAAGGGGATATAAACAAGGTCTTGAGGATATTTCTCCAAGAGTGAACCCACAGTAATGGATTCAAGTTAGACAAGTTTAGATTTAGAAAGGATATAGGAAAGTATTGGTTTGGAAATAGGGTAGTTGATGAGTGGAACAGTCTACCTAGTTGGGTTATTGAGGCTAAAACCTTGGGTAGTTTCAAATTTAGGTTTGATAAATACACGAGTGAGAGGGGTTGGATTTGAGTGTGACTTGCATATGAGAGTGAATAGCGTTATCAGAGCTTATTTCTGGGTGGCATTGAAAATTAGGTTGGGCAAATGTTTTGTTAGTGGGATGGATTGTAAAGGACCTGCCTAGTATGGGCCAACAGGCCTGCTGCAGTGTTCCTTTCTTATGTTCTTATGAGTCCTTAGTCTGTCTGGTAGCTGGGCTAAACAAGAGGGCAAATATCCTCACGAATTAGACAAAAAAGGAGATGGAGGGGTGGAAGCTATCTAGATGTGATTAGAGGAAGGAGAAAATGTCGAATTCCTTGGGTCATGAACCTTTCACTGTGACAGGGGATCCCCATCGTTGAAAGGGTATCGAAATGAATAATCACACATTTCACTTATGTTGTGTTTATTATTAAAAGAAAGCAGCATTGTACAAAGCATTTATAAGACAGATAAATATGAGGCTATCTGACAGTACAAAACACAAACTTAAAAATCAATATTTCAAATATTTATATAAGTTAACAAGGTCATACTTATATTTAGGATAATCACAATATAATACAATACACTGAGAATTATACATCTGGAATACAGTAGTACAAAACTTTAACTTTATGCATTTTAGTTTTGAAAAAAAAAATAATACTGTACCTGGACTCAAAATTAAGCCAAATAAATAATGTGTAGAACTTCAGTTATCCAATGCATCTGATATAGGCACACACATGTATCTGAATTTGCAGGGACTAAGTCACAATACCAATCCCACTTCTTAAAATTTAATTGGATGTGATCTACCTGAAATGTTTGCTTTGCAATCCACATATGCAGTCAGCCTTTATTACCTCATTTTCAAGCTCATTCATATTCTTGTTGCTTCTAATTTGATTTTCCCTTTAACCCTATCCCATCCCCGGACACTTCTTTTTGTGTACTAAAAAACCTTTTTTGTGGCTGAAAGGGGTTGAGACTCAGCTCCGGGCCCCTGTTTAAAAAAACTATGTATGGTTCCTGCCTCCACTACCCATTTTCCAAACTTTTTCCACTTCTGAAAACTCTGTGACTGAAGAAATTTCTAAATCCCTTTGATTTTCTGGTTTAACTTCCAATTGTGACCCCTTTTTTCTGTGCCCCAATTCTGGAACCCCCTTGCTCTGCCCCTTACTATTCCTCGCATATTTGTATGTGTTATTTTTCCCTAACCCCCCTGTCCTCCCATGCGTAAGGCCTATTTCCTTAAAACCTTTCTTTGTAGGACTTTTCCCCTGGCTCTGGAACTAGCTTTTTTTGCAAACCTTTGAAATTTTCCCCTTAATTTCTTGAGTGCTTGCCCGGGTGTGGTTCCAAACGGTGTGTGTTGGTTTTTTTTTAGTTAATTGTGCGTGTTGATTCCCAGTCTATTACCTTTGTACTTTTTGAATCCAAGTATGGAGTTTCTTCCATTACTTATTTCATTTTTACTTTTTCACTACCGTATATGTGAGGTGCATCCTAAATTCTGGTTTTTTCGAGTGTCCCCCTCACTTAAACAGTGTGTCCTCATCTACAAACTAACCTTAGTACAGGGTCCGAACTGTACATTGTAGGCATTTCACACCCAACTATCCTCACAGTCCAAAACCTTTTCAAAACCCCCAACTTAAAAAAAAAGGTTTTCCCCGTACAATGGTAAATTTTAAAAGGAAAAGAGTACACTATTTTATTCATATAGTATCTATTCCAATATAAATGACATGGTAAATGAGTACTACATATTACATAATCTGATTTGGGATTAAATAAAACAAAAACATATAGTGAATAATAATTCCTTTTATGCAACATCTTGCTTATATACATTAAATATGACTATAAACTTTCTACCCAAGTTCTATTTTTTTTTTTTTTACCTTTCACAGAATAATAACGATTGTGTGTTTTCTGTTATCTGGATTTTTAACTCTCAAATTTATGAGAATACGATAGTTTATAAGAGATCGAGTAACGTCTTATTCCATTAAATACATTTTTGTGAGAATAAACTTGACTGACATTTCCATTACTTACACCTTGAACAGTACTTATCACATTTCATGAAGTTTCATTGCTAATGGATTAATATTAGTAAAGTTCAACATTCATTCTATTGATATACATACTACATACAGTACTCAAAAAGCTGCTGAAAGTCCTCATAGACAGCTCATAAAGAATCTGACAATATAGAGTTATCCATTTTTCAATTAAATAAAACTTAAAAAAAAAAACAAAAAAAGAGAGAGAGAGACATTAAAACAATATCACAAAGATTGATGGGCAATAGTGATTCACTGCTTAGCGATGACAATGTAATACAGTTATGATTTCACTTGGACTAAATTCTGTTTTCCTTTAAAAATTATTTAGAGAATTCGAATCCAAATATATTACACAGCATAATTCATACACATTTATATAATAACATTTCATCACATTTATTTAGGTAAAACTCTAAAATAAATTGTAGTACAATATTATAAAATCAGACAACACTAATTTAGCATTTCTTGTACAGTACAGTATTTCCATTTTGATATGTTGGCAGGCATTGCATTTCTCTTCTGTAAAATATAGCTACATGAAATTAAATCTAATTTTTCAGCCTACTAATCTACAGTATTTTTATGTATATAAATGAATATGAATTAGATCATAAAAAATGGTGATATCTCAATATGCAATAAAACCACAGTGAATAGTATTATCCCAAGCACTTGAGTGATTTTGAGAAATCATGAAAGCGTTTGGAATACTATTACAGTATTTTTCATTGTGGTTATAGTGCATAAACACATGCACAGTAATTCAATAATTTAAATTTCTTTTCTTTTCTAAAGGGCCTCAGACTCATTCACTGTACTGAACACTTAAGCTACTATGTTGTATGTGCTGGTAACTTCAACAGTCTGGAAATCCTACTAAAGGCATGGGTCAGTACAAGAGATAGAAGTCGAATCAGCAAAAGATAACTTTTTTTACTGTACATATTATCAATTACCAACTTTCTGTAAAGTTTTACACATAAAGAATCTATTTTAGTCTTTAAATGTTCTAATGTTAAAAGCATGACCATAAATAATTATGCTTAATGTTTGGAAAATTTATGAAACAGATACATTTCAATAATGGTTTTAAAGTTAACTATGTCCTTTATGGGAAGCATGCACATTTAGAAAATAAACCACACAACCACCTCACCATACCATTAACCAACATTTATCACTATGCCAAGCTTAGATTTTTGAGAGAAAATTTCTTTACTGATTAACTTTTCTAAGCCAATACAGGGAAACATGTATTTAATAATGCAGAAATTAATATCACTGTGACAATTTATATTATTCAGTTGATTATTTCCAATAAATGAAGTATATCAGTGATTAAAATATTTCTCTCAAATATTACCATTTTTGACAACCCAGAGAGAATACCATTATTCTTCATTAATCCACTGAAACACTGTGCTAAAGTAATGCTCCCTAAGCAATAGTTCCAATGAACTACAGTAAGGCAGTTGGGAACATAAATTTACAACACTTTTCTAAAGTAAACATGCCTTTCATGTATAAGCACCTTTTGCATGTAGTGTGATAAATTTTCTATGATATTTCAGATGAATGCACACAATCCCCATCATTTTCTTAAGTGTTCTTCATTAAAATAATCCACAATAACTATATAACAATATGCCTACACATAACTGGTTACAAATACACAATTTCTTTCCACATATTGGTAATCATATGCCTGTCACATGTTTTTATTTTCATACATGTTCAAACAAGCACCAGTTTGCTGTGCAAACATATTCATGTGTGTGTGCATAATTACCTATTTGTAATCATAAACACATGCATTTAAGTATTTATTTAGGTTGGTGAATGCTCAATAGATTTACCAACTGAAAAGTTGAAAACGTGAGTTGCATATGACATACCATGGTTTATGTGCTGTCTTAAAAAATAGCAAGTACTGTATTGTATTATTAGAAAAAGGCAGAATTTCAACTGTAGGTATAATAAAATCTTTTCTCATATTAATGTGTGGAAAATGAGGACACTATTCAGTACAGGAGGGCCCTGCTTTACAGCACTTTGCTTTATTGCATTTCACTAATGCAGAAGTTTTCAATTATACCAATTCTTCATTTATTCAGACTTCCTACAATAAATTTATTCACCACTCACTATAAGCTAAGGATGAAAATATTTTAAGGTAAGTAATATGTGTACTATAAATGCATTTTTAGGCCTAGCTCTATTGCTCACTGAATATATGATAGTGAAAACATATTATCATGAAAGTGAAAAAAGGCTATGTTTCATTTTACAGCGATTTTCGCTTTATAGCAGTAACCCGGAACCTAACCTGCTGTATAAGAGGGGCTCACCTGTACTTTCAAGGTAAGATGAAAACAAAATCTTAATGTTCAAATAGCAGTGTTCAATTACACTTACACACACTTACACACACACACACACACACACACACAAAAAAAAAAAAAAAAAAAAAAAAAAAAAAAAATTCAAACTAAAAGACAATGAAAACAAGACTCACTATTATTTCAGAGACAAAAATCAAAGCTTGTGTTGTGATAATACTGAACAAAAAAAGTAGAATATGTCTCATTACTGCTTTTGGTACAATAATAGAATGCCTATTAACCCCTAAACAGTCCAAACGTATATATACGTTCTCTCCCCCAGTGCCCTGAATATTTTTAAAAATAAAAAATTTTTTTTTTCATTGAAATACAGAGAAAAATTTTCTAAGTGTAATAGGATTAAAATAAAAAAATTAGGGTCAGTACTTACTGAGATATGAGGCTGAAAGTTAGCACTTAATACTCACCTGACGGCAACATCGAGTCCTGCCGCTTTAGGAAGTGTTGCTGATGTATCATTTTTTCTGATTTTTATATTATTTTATATAATTTTTATGTTCTGATAATTACAATTTATTGTATTTATTGGCATTTCATAACCAATCTTTGTTCTCACACTAATATTAGGTACTGAAATTATGCTCAAATTGTCACAAACACATTGACAGGTGGAGAATTACACCTGCCTATTGTCTAGGAATATATACAAAGTATTTATAGGTCCCAGCAATGTTTTGGATACACGGAAGTATAGAAGAAGAAGGAAGAAGCTCCCTTGAAGCAATGTGACAAGCATTCGGGAGAGCAGTGATGATGACATTTGATGGGCACCAGCGAGGGTGCAGAGATAAGATGAGATAGTGCAGAGACAAGAGGAGATAAGCTATGACATCTGATGGGCGCCAGCGAGGGTGCAGAGATAAGGGATGACATTTGATGAGCTCGTATCTGTCTCTCTGTCTGCTTGTCTTTTTCCATCTCTCTGCTTGTTTGTCTGTCTGTCTCAAGAGAGAGCCACTGTGAACCAACAGGTATTCATATGCATTATATCTACAAGCACAGTATAGCACTTCGGATTTTTTAGGTTATTCTAGGTAATTTACACTATGTATAATTGTATTTGTGTGTACCTGTGAGACAGATAAAGAAAGATAGAGAGACAGAGAGACCCTAAATTTGGGGTTAACATCACTTTCCTCTTAAAAGGGGAGTGTTAATGTGACATTACATTAGTGAATCCTTGGTGTTTGCCGCTCTGTTTGCTTGAACTGGCGCTCAATTTAACTGATGCTTCCACAAGGTACTAAGGAGTCCCAGTTTTTTTTAATATGGTGCACACCAAGTGTTAAGACCCATTCTATGCTCACCAGGCATCTCAGGCCAATCATGCCAAATTTGGAGGCAGGAAAATTAATTATTATTATAATCAAAAAGAAGCGCTAAGCCACAAGGGCTATACAGCGCTGCAGGGTAGGGAAGGAAGCGAGGGTATTGGATGGCAGGAGGAGGGATGATCAGCAGGTTACAGAAAACAGCGGGGCAGGGGATAGTACGGGGGTAGAGGGTAGCAAGAGATTGAAGTAGAAAGGGCTGAAGGTATCAGAATTTGTGAAGTCAGTCAGTTGTTGTCAAAAAGTCAATGAGAGAGTCCGGATGAAAGGTGGGTCCATCAGCGAGAAGGGAAGGTAAAGAGAGAGTAGCGGAGCGAAGACGACGACAGAGGTAAATTCTGCGTGCTCGTTGATAAAGTGGGCAGTCCAACAGAATGTGGCTGACTGATAATGGAGCTTGGCAATTCTCACAGAGAGGAGCAGGACGCCTCTCCATGAGATATCCATGAGTAAGACGAGTATGGCCAATGCGAAGACGGGAGAGAGTAGTCTCCCAACCTCGACACTGGTGATAAGAAGACGGCCAGTAACCTATACTCGGTTTAATAGACAGAAGTTTGTTGCCGAGCATAGTAGACCAACGTTGTTGCCAACGGGTGTGAAGGTGGGAAGATATTGCAGCAAAATAGTCCGTAAATGGAATACCTCTATAAGAAACTGGTAGGTCATGTACTGCTGACCGCGCAGCAGTGTCTGCCTGTTCATTGCCCTGTACGTCAACATGACCAGGGACCCAACAAAAAACAATATCTTTATGCTTGGTAAAGATGCGGCGTAGCCAAAGTTGGATACGGAGGACTAAGGGGTGAGGTGTATCAAATTTTTGTATAGCCTGTAAAGCACTAAGGGAGTCTGAGACAACCACAAATGATGACACAGGCATAGATGCAATACGGATAAGTGCTGTAAGGATGGCATACAATTCAGCAATAAAAATACTAGCCGAAGATAGTAAATGCCCTTGTACGATGCTGTCCGGAAACACTGCTGTGAATCCTACGCCATCAGAAGACTTAGAGCCATCTGTGTACACAGCAATGGCATGAGAATGAGAGTGAAAGTGGTCAAGAAAAAGAGAGCGGGAAGCGACCGTAGACAGTTGGGCTTTCGAGCAAGGGAGGGAGAAAGAACAGACTCTAACAGCTGGAACTTCCCAGGGGGGTAGGGAAAAGTGAGATGCTACATGTACATAGAAAGGTGGTAGTTGAAGAGAAGACAAGAGTGAATGAAGGCGAAGAGAGAAGGGATGGAGTAAACAGGGGCGGCGAACAAATAAAGAATGTCTACTAATATCAGTGACCATTCTATAAATGGAAGGATTGTGTAGATCATGAGAGCGTACATAGTAGCGCAGGCAATGGGCATCACGGCGATCGGATAAGGATGGAACGTTCGCTTCTGTATAGAGGCTCTCGACAGGGGAAGAGCGAAAAGTACCAAGGCATAAACGTAATCCTTGGTGATGAATGGGGTTAAGGCTAGAGAGAGTAGCAGGAGATGCCGCTGAATAGATCTGGTCACCATAATCAAGTTTCGATAAAATAAGGGTGAAACGTAGGCGGAGGAGGGTTCGATGATCAGCTCCCCATGAAAGATGAGCAAGGGTTTTAAGAAGGTTCAGCCGGCTGTGACAAGTTGCCTTCAGAGAGGTAATGTGAGGTTTCCAGGATAACCTACGATCAAAGAGGAGGCCCAGAAACTTGACTGTATCACGTTCAGGGATACAGGAGCCAGAGAGGTACAAAGGATGATCGAAGATGACAGAGCGTCTAGTGAAAGAAATTTGGTGGGTTTTAGTGCTGGAAAATTTAAACCCACGTGTGGTGGCCCAATTGGAAACACGGTCGACTGCATGTTGGAGAGAAACTGTAATGAGGTGACAGTCAGCGCCTGCACAGGCAATAGCGAAGTCATCAACATAGAGTGATGACCAAATATTTGATGGAAGACTAGAGGCCAAATCATTAATAGCAAGGAGAAAAAGTGTTGTGCTCAGAACACATCCCTGGGGGACACCTTCAGCTTGGATAAAGTCCTGGGAGAGCACATTATTAACCCGAACACGGAAATGCCTGTCAGTTAAAAAGTTCTTAAGGAAGGATGGTAGATTGCCTCGAAGGCCTAAGGAGTGGGCTTGGGCTAAAATATTATACCTCCAAGTTGTGTCATATGCCTTCTCAAGGTCAAAAAATATGGCAATAACTGAGTGGCTATTCTCAAAGGCATTACGAACATACGTATCCAAGCGTAGTAAGGGGTCTATGGTAGAACGTCCCTTACGAAAGCCATATTGACGAGTGGAGAGACTGTTATGTGTCTCTAAATACCACACTAAACGTGTCTATTTACTAGGCGTTCCATTACTTTGCAAACTGCACTGGTAAGAGCAATGGGACGATAGTGGGAGGTTTCATGTCCCGTAGTGCCTGGTTTGCGGAAAGGGAGAACAATGGCGGATTTCCACAGCTGTGGAAGAACTCCTTGTGACCAAATAAGATTGTAAAGGCGTAATAGGACTGCAAGGGCTGACTGATGTAAATGTTGTAGCATACGAATATGAATGTCGTCGGGCCCAGCTGCCGATGATCGGCAAGCTGAGAGTGTTGCCTCCAGTTCTTGAAGTGTAAAAGGCACATTATACTGTTCTTCTCTGAAAGAAGAAAAGTCCAAGGGTGCTAACTCTCTGGCAGACTTTGAGGAAAGAAATGAGGGGCATAGATGGAGTCCCTGAGAAATACAGACCAGATGATTGCCAATTTCATTGGCAACATCTAGTGGGTTTGCTATATCAACACCGGCAACCCGCAGAACAGGAGCCGGGTCAGGAGAATATTTACCACTCAGTTTTCGTACTTTTTTTCCAGACTGCACTCATAGAGGAAGCAGAGGTGATGGTGGAGACATAATCTCGCCAGCAAGTGCATTTAGCGTCACGGATGACACGGCGAGCGATCGCACGCTTCTGTTTAAAATCAAGGAGTCTTTCTGTGGTTTTATTGTACCGGTACCTGCCCCATGCAGTGCGTTTCAAACGTACTGCACGAGCACAAGCAGGAGACCACCAAGGCATGCATTACTGAGAATGCCTGCCCGAAGTTTGGGGCATAGAATGAGAAGCTGCGGTTAAAACGAAGGACAAGAAGAGGTGTAAAAGCTCATCGATGGAGGACGAAAAAGGGAACCTCTCTAAAAACAGTTAGGTGTGAGAAAAGGGTTTCCCAAATTTTCCCGATCAAATTGCCAGCGTGGGATGCGAAGAGGTGGTGAATATAAAGGGGGAATTTAAGGGAATGATTGAGAAAATGATCGCTGTCATGTAAGCCCCGGGGGAAACAGACCAAGTAAAAGTCTAATGCGGTGGAGGAAGAGCAGACTGAGAGATCGATGCAAGAGAGAGTATGAGTCCGAGGATCAAAAATGGTGGCGTACCTGTATTTAAAACATGGGGGGGGGTGGGTGGCAAGAAAAAGCCTCTAACTGAATTCCACGGGAACACAGTGAGACCCCCCCAGGGGAAATGGTGGGCATTTAAAATCACCAAGAAAACAGAATCGGTGGCGGTAATGACGAAACAAGAAAGGCAATACCCGGGAATAGATAATGCCCGAGAAGGAGAGAGATATAAAGAACAGAGCATATACCACCTATGCAAGTGGATACGGGCTGCTGTGAAATGCAGCAAAGTATGAACAAATAGCTGATGGTACGGAATTTCAGTGTGTAGAGAAGGGCACTTTCATTAAAGGTCCCATCAGGAAAAGGATTTTGAAAAATTTACAATAAATTATAGCCTGAGATGGGAGAGATAACAGCAGAGTGAAATTTTTGGTTCCTGTAAGCAAACACCAACAGGGGCAAACGGAGATACATCTGAAGCTCACTCCGATTACCCGAGGCCGCGTATATTCCACTGTAAATAGGCCTGATTGGCAATGATAAAGATACTTGAAATCCGCAGGTAAGGGTTCCTACAGACTAGAGGGGTTAGAAAAGTCCACAAGCGGAGGCAGTGGAAAACGTTCAAGCAGCAAAGGAACAGTGCGCTGTGAAGAAAGGAGTTGCGCAGATGGAGGAGAGGAGAGAGAAGGAACAGAGGGTGGATCAGAGTTTCCCTTGATGGTTTGGTCTCTGCAATATATTCAGAGATTTTCTTCAAGTGTTTCGGAATTCAGAGACGTCGTATGGGAGACAATATTGGAAATGGTAGGGGGAGGATGAGTAAAGATTGGAACTGTATTGGACTGTACCAAGGTAGGGGGGGTCGAAAGGGTGGAGGGAACTGGAGAAGCGTGGAAGGGGAAGAAGAGGCAGAAACCTGGGAGGTGGCAGAAGAGGAAGAAACCTGGGAGGGAACAGGGGAGGAAGGTACAGTACGAGGAGGAGGGTGAACCTCTACACTTGTAACGAGCCAGTGAGAGGGGAGAACCAGGGACAGAGACAGGGAGGGTAAAATGAGGAGGTGGAAGATGGGTAGGAGGTGTTAACGGACCTTTTTTATGACTTTTGAGAAGTAGAGGGACGATTGGAGGAGGTGTCATACGAGATCTCGTCGTTTACTGAGGCTTGTGAGAGAGAACACGAAGAAGCGAGATGAGACTGAGGCGTTGAAGTAGGGACGTCTGAGCCGAGGACAGCAAAAGGATTAGATACAGGAGTGACTATGGGAGAGGTAACCACAGAGGTGGGTGTAGAAGATGGGGATACCAGAAGTGGGGGGACTTTTGAACACGGGAATAAGAAACACGTGGGAGTCTCCCTTGGAGGCGGAGATGAGAAACTGCCATGGCATAAGGGAGACCTTCTGTCTCTTTGAGGTAACGGATTTCCGCTCGTTTAAATAGACTTGACAACGGCGAGAGTACGAAGGGTGAGCCTCATGACAGTTAAGGCAAGAGGGAGATCGATTGCAAGACGTATGAGAATGGTCATCGGCACCACAGACTGGGCATTCGGCGATAGATCTGCAATATTTCGCTGGATGGCCAAATCGCCAGCAATTTCTACACTGTTGCGGTGTAGGTATCACCTTTCGGACTTGTAACCGATGTCCTGCTATATAAACTGAGGATGGGAGTTCTCGGCTGTCAAAAGTTAAACGAGCCACATTGCTAGGGTATCGTCTCCGCCCGCGGGCAGGAAGAACGTAAGTGTCTACCTTGAGGATTGGGAGATCTTGGAGTTCCAGCTGTTCAAGAATGTCAGTGCCACATGTCTGGAAATTTTGTTGAACTATGGTATGGGGCAGAATGACGGTACCACTACAAGAATTGAGGGAATGATGTTTTTCAAGAGTGACAGGAACAGTATCGATATGGGAAAGACGAGAGAGCTCATGAGCCTGGGTAGCATTCTGTACGGTGATGATGCGCGTACCGCTCTTAAGAGCATGAAAAGAAATATCTTTACCAACATGGCGTAGGAGTGCCTTGCCAATACTGTGGTCAGAAAGATAGGCAGTAGAGGAAGTCGGTCGTAAAGTGAAGAATTTAGTCCATTGTTCAGTCTGAAACTGAACGTGGAAAGGTAGTGAAGGACGTGTCGATCGTTTCTGAGAAGAACGAGAAGGTGGAGAAGTATCATCAGCAGGTAATTGTCGTTGGCGTTTAGGCGTGGGACCAGAGTTGGTCTGACGTGGAATGGGTCGGCGATTTGAAAATTGCCGCACCATAGAGGGAGAGCCCGGAAGCATAGTCAGAGAGCGAAGGTCCGATAAATCGAAGGAGTCAGTCGAGGCCTCAGTACCTGAAGCGGGTGAGGAAACAGCACCGGTAAGAGGTACAGAGGCATGAGGAGTGTCCGAAGAGTGGTCCAAAGACGAGGCGGGGTCAGAATGGGGTGCGGTATCAAGAAGGGGCCCGGGGGTAGCAGGTTCATGGACTAGGGCTGCCATGGTTAGGTTACTTCTTTCTTTTTGTTTTTAAGAAAAAAAAAGAAAGAAGAAAAGAAAATAAAAATAAAAAAAAAAAAGAATAAAAAAAAGGGGGACCGGGGAGGGATAGTTCCTAGGAGGAATGAAAGGGCCAGAAATCTCCCTCCTGCCCAAGAGGACCTCAGCACTCAAGTAGCGCAGATGCAGCAGGAACCGTGCCATACCCTACCCATC